>CABFWB010001115.1:30172-43477 GCA_902151455.1 Timema bartmani | reverse complement strand
GGGGTGGTTTTCAACTCTCCCTCCACGCAAATGCTGTGAGTGTTTAGATTCGGGGGCTGTTTTCAACTCTCCGGGGTACCTTACAGCTTAGGGCAGGGGCGGGGGGGCAGGGGCGTGAGCGGGGGCAGGGGCGGGGGGCGTGAGCGGGGGCAAGAACCCTGACCCGTCAGAGGAATTGGGCTTTCCAGAAAACGGACTATACCTCACAGTTTCTCCCTACGGACTATAGGCAATTAAAACAACAGGTGACGTCACAACAGGATACAAGTTTCAATAACAACAACGCGTCACTAATATACGCCGTTTTCGCTCTAAAGGCATTAGATATAGGCAGTTTTCGGTATGAAGGGCTGGAACGAGGCACCGGGTACACTACTTACGTCCTTCGCTTCAACACCATACCATACAAAGAGACATAACATGCTCTTTTGTTCTTAACCCTCTTGATATTTCTCTTTTAAACACATTCGTCTACAACATTTAGCCACGTCTTACATGGCCTACCCCTTCCTTTTGATCCACACACTCTACCTTCATATATTTGCCTCATCACCCGATCCACACTCATCCTCTCAACGTGCTCAAACCAACGTAAGACGCTTCTTTCACGGTGACCTATTGGATTCCTTTTCAAGCCGCATCCCTTCTGGACTCATTCATTATTGATTGTCCATACTAGTTATTTATTTGATACAGATTGATAATAGCCATTAATGTTCCCAGATGAAGTTTTTTTTTGCTTATAACATATGTGATTGGGAGATATACAAATTATCGCGTTCCGTCACCAGTGTGGGTGAACTTTTGGCCCATCTGTTGGCACAGAACGTTGCCCAGGGTATATCTTTAGAGGTTATCTACACGTCTTACCCGCAATGAGATGATGTAATGATAGTAATTATGAAGGTGTGGAGCAAAAAGTAATCTTAAACCTATCTTGAGCCTAACTAACCAAACCTTGGTGACCGTTTGGATAATTCTCCTTTCGAGAAAAATACCCACGGTACTAGATGAGAATCAAACTCCGGACCCCTAAGTTCATATCCAGGTACACTGACCACTGCACTAAGGGACCGGTTACAGCTACTGATAAATTAACCTATGAATACGTGAAAGTAGATAAGGTATTTTTTTTCTAGCTGTCAGATAAGATTCTTCCTATGAAAATTTGTCTGTAGGCCTACTGGATAATTAAATCATATAATTGCTCGCTATATTGGTAAAGCCAATAAACCAATAAAATGGCCCTTGCAATTCCAAGTCCCTTGAAGGCATAAAAACACGAGGAGTGTTAATCATTGAACGATATTTCTTCTTTTTAAACACCACGTGTCGGAACCATTTCATCTTGAAGATTAAAATACCACTTCCTTACTACTCGAGTCAACCGTGGATATATTATTTATATAATGTCATATCCCCAAGGTGAATCAAAGAACCGTTACTTGAGGGTACAACTAGTAATTATAGCTTCCTCTATATTTTATACTAATAATACATTCCGTGGTTAACAGTTAATTGGCAAAAATGCTGTTTTCGTGCATAATGAGACTTTCTTTCATGCACATTAAGATAGTAGCGCAGAGACACAAATTTAAGGGCAATATTTTTTACAGTTTTTATATAAAAATATTGTTGGTCAAACTAAATAAAACATTGCTTCAGAAGAAACAGAGAGTTTAATTTTATTCACAAAGTGATATCAACAGTAAGTTGAATATGTCCTATGTTGAATATGTCAAATGTGTCCTAGAATTTAATTATAACTTTTTCTCTTCATTTAAAAGATTTATCATCTAATACCGCTTTGCTCATGACAGATATTTAAGAAATGTTGATATCACTATGTGAAGAAAATTAAACTGGAGAATCGTTATATTTATTTCAGCCAACAAAAACATTTTAATGTAAAAACTGCAAAAACACTGCTATTAGCTTTGCGTTCATTATATTCCCATCTTAGTAGCTATTTTAAATTAGGTAAGTTACATTATATTATTACTATTATTGGTAATTAACGTATATTTTCTGATCCGACTGCTTAAATCGGCACATGATTTATAATCTAACTTAAATCTACAATAGACACAACACTAGCAGTAAATTTATCACTCTGATTAGGGTAAACCCAATTTCACCAATGATACACTTTTCGCCCAATCAGGGAATTGAACCCGGGACCCTTACCTCAGTAGACTGACATGCTACCAAAGGATCTGAGGCGTCGAATTCTGTTACACGAAGACATAGTTGTTAATCCACATGAGAAATCAGTTTTCCAGAATACGATATTTAGAGCTATTCTACAAATAATATTAAGAATAGTTTTAATTGTAACATATTTTTGTCTTTACACAGTGCTTGTGAATTCGTAGCCAGCATTACACTGTTTGTAATAAGATTTTTTCCAAGCACTGTGTCTTTCTACCCGTTTGGGATATACGCTTTTGTGTCAATTACGCTAATGTTTTGAGTAATGAGTAAGGTTGAATTTAGAGGAAGTGTACCCGAATTTGCGTGGAGAGGGATAAGAAAACCATTTCGGAAAAAAACCAACCTCATTACATCCGACCTAGTTTTGAACCTCGATCTCCCCGTCATCGGTAGTCTAATCTACTGCGAGAGTAGCGCCCTAGACCATGCGGCCACAAAAGTGGGTCAATAAATAAGATTAGCCTTTGAACATTTTCATTTGACGAAACTTACATTTGTGAAAGACAATTAAAGTGAATGAACAATTCGTTTTAAGTTCCGCGTCACATCACCCATTCGAGCTATCCACATAGTTACTAATTATACTCATGTTTTAAGGATCAGTAAGGTTGAATTTAGATTAATTGTACCCGCATTTATGTGGAAGGGGACAGTGAAAAACTATTTAGGGAAAAATCAACCTCATTATACCCCTATAGAGAAAGGATACTTTGTCTATGGTACACCTGACAGGGATTCGAACCTTGATATCCCCGTCATCGTTAGTCCAGTTTATTGCAAGAGTGACGCATTAGACCAGCAAACCCTTTTAAAAACTATTTTCTACTTTTTAGAACACACTTTCGTGACCCATCAAGCTTTATTGGATATGAGGGAGAGATGAGTATAATTTTTTAATGTAAATACTTTTTTAGCAGTTTTTAAAGTTACCCACTTTTCCATGAGTTCCTATTTTCAAAAGATTACAGAAAATTTCACATTTAAAAAAAATTTCGTGACCCACCGAAAACTCGGCGCCTGACCCACAGTTTGGGTACTGATACCTTAGACCATTCGACCACTGGGACGGGTGTGGGTGTTATTATTAGTATTATTTTTAGAATTAAATTAAATTCTACGGATAGGGAATATTTTCTCCATTTTAATTTAAATAGTATGGTTCCCCTGCAACCACTTCCTTTCCCTCCTTTGGTGTCAATCCGACAAGCGACGCCGGTCACTTACCTGTTGGACGACGCTAGTAGCGGCGCCGCATGTTCGGACGTCTGCGGCAGCTGTTCGTTGAAGGAGTGTCGACGCCTGTCTCTCTCCCGGCGCTGTCTCAGCCCCTTCCCCTCGCTGTGGTATACGGGGTTGGCGCGGTCCAAGGGCGTCTTGTTCTGGAGGCCGGCGTCGCGAGGTCCCGAGCGCAGTTCCTTCAACCAACGCGTGAGGGCGCGCGGGCCCGACGACACTTCCTCGCACCTGGGACCCACAACAACAAAACATCAGACTGAGTCTTGGGGGCTTAAGATTTATTTTCAAATAATGTCCATCATTCTCATATAATTTTTAAAAAAATTATATTATTTTCAACCTCATCACTGGGCACGCGGACTAAACGTCAAGCTTGTTCAGTCTTATTTACTGTTGACGGGGAGGTCGGGGTTCAAATCACTACTGGATTTACTGAAGTTATCTTTTCCAAAACGTTTTTTCACTATCCCTCCACGCAGATATATTTACTATAAATTACACCATCCTCATCCTTACCCATTAGCCTAGTTAAAATGGTTTGGACATGCTGTAAGACCTGAAAGAGAAAAAAACAACCTTTCTCTGCCTCTTCATATAAAGGAAAACATACCCGAATTTGTGCGAAGGGAGAATGGAAACCACCATTATTGGGAAAATATAACATCCGCTTACACCCAGCCTGTATTCGAACTCCAACCTAATTGTAAACGGCAAACCAGCTCAGACCAAATTGATGTCTTATTCCAGAGGCCCAATTATGCAGGTAGTTAATAATAATAATAATTATAATAATAATAATAACAATGTCAATACATTGAAATAAATTATTAAAATAGATAAAATAATCTTGGGTTTAAAAACTAAATAATTGTATGAATCGCAAACAACATACTCTTATGAACACATTTATAAGAGAGGCATGAAAGTAACAAGAATTCTAAGGAACAAGAGAACAAAATGATTAGCAGAATTAAAGTATTATTATTATTATTACTATTATCATTCACTCATTATACTCTTCACTAAATAATTATTAGATTATCTTCTTTTTGTTTTTTCTACTATGATATTACTTAGTAACTAAATCTATTTCATTGTAATTTATTGTGCACAAAGACAATGTAGTTTTTATTTTGAAAGAATTGTGTTCTGTATTTATTCAGTGTTAGCCTGTTAAGATTTCTCGACTGTTGGCTAGCACTTTAATAAAGGGGAATGAAATGAAATTATCTTATAGTGGCACGTTGAATAAAGAAGTCGCCGTTAAGAGTCCTGCCACAGATATAAATAATAATAATAATAAGATATGTTTTACTTTAGCTTTTTAGCCATTACCTTTTATCATTACTATTACTATATAAATAAACACACAACTCTATAGGAACATTAAACAATAACGAGTCAAATAATTAAAGTAGATTTACTATAATGTTCCCTCACGAGATTATTTTTAGTAAGGGTATAAATGTTTACAGCGAGTTGTACATTCTCTCAGGAATAATTAAACAACAGCAATTAAGTATTTAGTTGAGTTTATAGGAATAGTTAAAGTTCCTGTGCAACTCACTTCGATGGTGGCACGGTCTAAGGCAGGGATAGGGGATGGAGAACCTGCAGTCTTTAGGCCAGATGTGGCCTTTTGAGATGTTCGAGGCAGCTTTTTCACATATTTTATCAATTTATTTAACTTCATCGTTTTAAATTATACATTCTCAAATGGCGTGTATTTTAATTAATTAAAATGAAAAATCAATACTATAATGTAGTTGATTTTTGGACTGCTCTCATATATTTAAAAAGTCATGGATGAAGGTATTTTTCTTTAAAGTATCTTATGTAAATTATCCTTTTACTTCATCCATGGAGAATCACGCGTTTTCGCAGAATAGTCCGTAAAAGGATTTCACTAGAAAAACTTGTTTACTTTTCTCAAAATATAACTCCGCAGTATTTAACAAACTAGCGAGAAAAGCCAGCTCCNGCGAGCGAGCGCGTAATTAGCAGATAGCTCTCGTTAGTTGTTGACGAGGAGGCTCCGACTCTTGGCTGAGTGAACTGAGGGTGTTTTTTAACAAGTGATTTATTGTTGTGGTTTTCTCCTCCTCTCTCCACGCTAATGGTGATTCTTATTTGTAAGGGCCTACTTTGATAATATTGAAGTATTTTAACATATCGGTTTTACATATGTATATAGGCCTATAGATATGATTTATGATATTACCAATTAAATTAGGCCGTTAGTAGCAAGTGTGCTAAACCTATCGATATTAATAAAAATGTCAAAATGAGAAGTTTTCCTAGCACTCAATGAACCAACATACAATAATATTGCCGAGCGCCTGTAAACTAGACTGTACCGGGTCAAGCACGCGCGCGCTCAGTCGATCCAGTCTGGCCACCTCTCATTGCAACCAATGTGTTCTATTTTATATTTTAGTCGCTCGCGCGCTCGCTCGATCAGTCTGGCCGCCCCCTTAGGCGTCACTTTCGACATTTAATGAATTGTCTGTTTACGGTGACAGGTGTGATTGGGATTCGAGTCCTAGATGGGTACACCTTCTTCGTTCCCATCCCGATTGGGGTACATATACGGATAGCCAGGACGATTGATACGATGCCGAGAGCGAAAAAACCCAAATCAACTCTATATACCAGAGGTAGGCAAACGTTTCTTCCCGGAGGGCCACATGTGACAAAAATTTAAATTTCCTAAATAATGAATTCTATTTACACACAAAAATACATTTATTAGTCATATAGCTATATAACTTTGGTACATAAAAAAAGTAGCAAATAAAATTTAATATTTCATAGCAAATACATTTAAATATGTCATGACTCGTGTTGCTTCTTAGCTTACCTAAATGTTGTTTAGTAAATACTCAAACTGTTATCGTGGGATGTATGCAACTGTCCAAAATACTGCGGGCGGCATAAATTTACGTCGCGGGCCACATGCGGCCCGCGGGTCGACGTTTGCCCGAGGCTGCTATAGATGATCCATTCATTAATTTGTTTAAAAGCTTGACAAACCATCCCTGTGATCTAGTGTTCAGAATTCCTGGCTACAGATCCAGAGATCACGGGTTCGATCCCCGGTGTTTTTAGAACTTTCTGTGAAGCAGTGGGTCTAGAACTGGGGGGGGGCTCTAGAAAACTGAGAGTAACGGCTGGAGGTTTCATTGTGCTGACACGATGAAACCCACTGCATGCAAAAGTTGGCACGATCATCTCCAATAGACGGCGGCAAATCCTTTGGTATGGTTCGATTCCTGGCTGATCTTATAAAGTTTAAAAGATTGACCACTGTTGTATATGGTACTCTTCATATTTCAAGAAAGGTAACAAGCTTACCTCGACTGATTACACTATGCTGCAACCTTTAAGATAAGGCGATAGTGAGTATTTGTTCACGGTAGGACCTTTAACTTTAAGAATAAATGGAGTGTAAATATTACACTGTGGTTATCAAGTCTGGAAACATAAGTTATTCAAAAATACATATTTTACATCCCTTATTTATATTATAATGTATAGTAAAAATATGCTCCATCGACACTTACACATTTGGTTGATGCGCTTCTTTAAGTTGCATTAATCTCATCGATTAATTGAGATTATGATTTACTTAGACAAGTTCATAGAAACTTTTAAATAATATAAGTGTTATTGGAATATATTATATTGATCGTGTATTCTAACATAACTGATTTACCTTTTATTTAAGACTTGGTGAGCACCCTGTATTTTATGTATAAATAAAGTATAAATTATTACTGTATCATTCTGTAAAGCTAACATTGTATATTAAGATTTTTTTAAGGTATAAAAATTACATGGAAGCTTTTTAAACATCCGGTTTTGAATTACATGATCACGTTCCTGGATTTTTAACATCTCAATTTAAAATATAAGTCACAATAAGTTAATCTTTATTTAAATATAACATGAAATTTTAAACGGTGTAACACAAAGATTGCGAAACAAATCCATTTCCTAAGCGCTCCATTTTTGCCCACTTTTGTCGTGACGTTGTGTTCTATTATTCACACGCTGCTATGGTGACGTTATAATTCGCTTCTTTATACAAAATAAATATGTGTGGCACCTTCTTACTCTAGCACTCCTTTCTATTTAACGGGCGTCCTTCATTTTATTTGTCCGGGTTATGTAATTTGACCTGGTGGCTTCTAAGCTCCACTTTATTTTTTGCAGCGCGCTCGGCATGTTGTATTACTTTGCACATTCCTTCATTTTCCACGGATCACAATGTACCTCGTTGTGCTCAACAGAATACACTAGCGCTACAGTACAGTTTTATTAGAAACAACCTTTTAAAAATGCCGTCAACATTGATGACATATTACACTGATATTAACGTTACTTTATAGGTCTTGATAATATCTATCAAAAGTGACAGCTGAAGATCAGATAACTTGACCTATTAATACGTGAAACTAGATCCAGTAGCTTTTTATAGACAACAGATATGTTCATGCCCCTTAAGGACCGGCTACACGGAGCTGCACCGGCGCGGACGAATCGTCGAGAGAGCATTGCTCCGCACTTTTGAGGTTCGGTGCGGACCGTGTAGCCACCTACCACCGGAAATAAATGTTCGGGAGCTTCCTAACTTTGTTTTCATGCTAAAACTAGACATTTCTTTCACAGCCGTTGCACGTGTGACGCTGTAGTCATTGTTTCCAACATTACGCACAAGATAAACAATATTATATACAACAAACATACTTCTTCTTAACTATTGACTAGCTCAAAACTTTATTCTTCGTAATTAATAGCTAACTTAATTTTATGAAAATAGGTGAAAACCTATGCAACTAAAAATAACAATACAAACTTATTTTGTAATAGAACTCAGTCTATACAGAATATAAAAATGGTTTGGAAATGCGGTGCGGCTCGTGTAGCCCCTTGCTAGAAAATGCGGTGCGGGTCGGATCGGCTACGTGTAGCTATAGCTTTACCCATTCGGCGCCCATTCCCCAGTTTGGTGCCCCTTTCCTAGTTCAGTGTCCATCTACCAATTTGGTGCCCCTCTCTCTTCACAGTTGGATGCCCACCTCCCAGTTGGGTGTGCCTTACCCGGTTCAGCGCTCTTTCCACAGTTCAGTGTCCATTCCCCGGTTTGGTCCCCCTTCCCCAGTACGGCGCCCATCTCTCGGTTTGGTGCCTCTCCCCCCAGTTGGGTGCCTCTTCCCCACTTTGGCACCCTTTCCCTAGTTCAGTGCCCAATCCCCAATTTGATGCCACCCCCCCCAACTCCACCTCCAAAGTTCGGTGTCCCTTCCTGGTTCGACACCTCTTCCTCCATACTCGGTGCCCTGCGCGACCACATAGGTCAGACACCCCCAAAAGATGCCCCTGCGTCTGTAACAAATGACAGACGAGCTAAGGGAGGAACTGAAAAATAAGATGATGATGAGCAAGTTCTGTAAACCGACTGTCTTGAAGGTGAACCTTGAGGCACTCTTGTATGTTTACTATCACACTACCTAGAACAAGTTTTTATCTTACATTTTTATATGACAGCCAAAAAGCACTTTCAAATAATGGGGGCGAGGGGGCACGATTTAACTAAGTGAAATTTGAATCATAGCGAATAAGAAGCGCCAAGGTACGCTATAATTTTCATAGTCAGGGCCTAATCTGAATGGTAGACAAGTTACGATATCCTTTTCATGTATTCATACGTCAAGTCATAGGATCTGCAGCTGTCACTTTTGAGTTTTGATAAATAAAATAGACACCTTTTTAATAACACAAATAAAATAATATTTTGTTCAGTTGAGGTATTTAACGTGCACTTTATAAACTGACCTATTATATAAGTACACGAGAATTTCTACTAGCGAGAGCGAAAGGGCCTACCAATTTTGCCCGGAAAGGTATTTTAACATACCTTCCAGGTTTATTTTACATGCCACAATCGACATGAAACCGACGGCTTTACTTCCCCTCCGAAGAAAGTTGTGCAACTGATTTTTTTATTTAAGAAAAATCCGTCGATCCCGGTTGGGTGTGAACCTACAACTATCGGGTCCTGACTCAGGACTCCTGAGGCGAGTAATTTACCCCAAGACCACCGAGGTCGACAGTAAAATAGTAACACGTGGACAAATATATATATATATATATATATATATATATAGGTGTTTTCTAAAAGGTCCTTCCTTTAAAAATCGAACTATCTAATTGTCTGCTTTTTATGTAGGCTACTAAAACAAAATCTATAGTTGGATTCTGGTAAGAAGAATCTTATCTGAAATTTACAAAAGTTACTAAAACTACTTTAATATATTCATACATCAAATCACGTGATTTGCAGCTATCACTTTTGATAAATATTATCAAACACATAACATAAAACTAACAATATAGTAAAATATTAATAATGTTGACCCCCCCTTCCCCCTAAAAGTTTTTATTTCTTAAACTGTTCTTCCTACGATAATCCTATTTTAAAAGGATATTAAAATGTAAATATTCATCACACATATTGTGGGATTCTGATAAGATAGAACTTAGTTAGAAAATTTGAAATGTTTTTTGAGGTCAACATTGATAACATTTTATTTAGTATTATTACTATTTTATAGGTATTAATATTATCTATTAAGAGTGATACATGCAGACCCCATATCGTGTCTACTTATAACCTTTATTACTGAAAAGAAGTTTTTTCCTATTTATATTATACTGACATTCTGTGGCTGCATGGTATAAGGCATAACTCTCGCAATTCACTAGACTGTTGATTACAAAGAGAGAGAGAGAGTTCCATTGAGTCATTTACTCATACAGTTATACTCACTCATCATAATATTTTCCTTATTTTCTGTTACTTTCTATACGTTTTCGCCATACAATTGCTCAAGATAATCCCTCCATCGTTCTTTTATACTGTTTCCATCCCGGATTATCTCACCGCGTTAATTCTGAATGGCATAGGCCTTTCCTTGCACTCCGAGTTTCGTTATCTTTATTCTAATTGGCAAATAACAACAAATAATATAATTGAGATAAGGGTGAGAACATAACGAAAGGAATGGATGGATTAAAACTTGTTGTATCGGGTGTACGTTTGAGGGGCATCGAAGATCCTGAGCCCAACCCCTCCCTGACTGACCTTGACTCTGAGAAGATGCAGCTAGAAGAAATAAGGCCCCTGAAAGGCCAGTCCATAAAGCAAGAGCTGCCAACACCCACCGACAAAATGACTCTAGTAAAACTGTTGCCGACTGGAAGATTTTGGTGGAATATTTGTAAAATTGGTTGTAAAGAGTGAGTTCGGATCCTGTTCAAGGAGTTTGGGGGCCACTTGCACAATGTGGGGGCCCCACACCATAAAAAAATAGTAAGGAAAAAAAATTAAGCTAACAGAAAGAAGGGCATAAAATGCAATTATTAAAAATAAGTTTCAAAAGTTAGATCCTTTAGAAACCGATAAGAGCCTTATTTAATCTAAAAGTATTTATCAGTTCCAATTCCGATTCTAACTGAATTTATTTTAAGAGCTACTGCAGCGGTTCTAGTTCCGGTTTGACTCCCTGGGCGTGAGGCGGCCTTCGGTTATGCCAGTCGTCTCTTTGTTGCACTTTCGAAGAACTATTTGATGAAAACTATAGTTTCAAACATTATTAATAAAAAATGTGCGTTTTTTTAAGGGTCCCTTCAAGAGTGGGGCACGGTACTCTGAACTCCTCCCCCTCTTAATCAAGCCATGGGTAAGTTTTATACTGAATGGGATGACACAAATTTTTTTAGCACTGAGTCTTACTACCCATTCGGATTATACAACTATGTACTGATTACTATAATGTGTTAGGGAAGAGGAAGGTTGAGTTTAGATTAAGTGTACCCACGTTTGCGTGGATAAAGAGTGGAATACCATTAAGAAATTAACCATCCTCAGTACACCAGACCGGGATCGAACCCCGATCTTCCCCCCATCGGCAGTCCAGTCTATTGCGAGAGTGACGCCTTAGATCATGCAACCACCGAAGCGGGTCAGAAAGTTACTCGTAAAGTCCATCTAAGCTGGCTTGACTTGGCATAAACCCTGTGAGCCGTAACTGATTTATTTTTTATCTTCATGTTGCGTAACAACAACATCCTACCGTAAGGTTTACTAATGTCTGGATTCCTGTATTTCAAGTTAGTACCTGTGTGACCTCAACATCGTTTATTAATTTTGTTCCTCAAGCTTGTCAATGTTTATTACAAGTACTTTTTAACACCGGAGATCCTATTACCTGATTGTGTCCATCTTTCTTTTGAAATGCCAGGCCAGTCATGACGATCAAATAAACCGTTGATACAATCCCAACATTTTGGTACAGTCATTTTTTACAAACATTCCAGTCGAGATGGCACCCACACAGGTGGGCTCGCGGACTAAGTGGCAAGATAATCTAATCTAATTTGTCGGTGATGGGGAGGTTGGGGTTTTAATCCTGGTTGAGTGTACGGAGGGCAGCTTTTCCTTAACGGTTTTCCAATCTCAATATACGCAGATATACAGCCTCAATTTTCATAGATAGTGCCTTTTAGAAAATACAAACCTATTTTTTAGCGATCAACATTGATAATATTTTACTGTATTATTAGTGTTATTTTATATGAAATGATAATATATATCAACAGTGACAGCTGCAGATCACACGACTTAACGTATGAATACGTGAAAGTAGATCTTACAAGCTAACTTTTCTAGATTTTTCTTTAGCACCGGGTTATACGCTTATGTACTAATTACGCTAGTGGTTTTATGGATTATGAAGGTTATATTTAGAGGAAGTGCAACAACATTTGCGTGGAGAGAGAGAAAGAGAGAGAGCGGAAACCCAGTTTGGAAACAGTTCAGTACACCCGAATGAGGTTCGAACCTTGATCTTCCCGTCATCGGCAGTCTAGTTTATTGCGAGATTATTGCATTAGAGCATGGCTACCGAAGCGGGTTTCTAGCTGTTAGATCAATAAAAAAATCTTCCTGTGGAAATTGGACTGCAGGTACACTTCCTTTCTCAAAGTGGGGATGGATCGGCAGAAACATAATACAGGGTGTTCTCGGGTTAAACGGCTAAACTTTGGGAAGTGGTAGGGGACCAAAAAACTAACTCAAAATGTATTTTGGAGCTTTCCTTGTTTTAGATTCCTTTTTATGCAAACAGCAAAAAAACTTATTAAAAACATGTTATTCTGCAGAGGTCCTCGGCAATAGCTTAGTATTAATTTTCTTGGAAGATGGATCGATCGTGCTGGACCTGTGACTTGGCCTTCTGACTTAACGTCATTAGAGTTTTTTTTTAATATGGTGAGCTCTCAAGGAAAAAGTGCTTAAAGTGTTTGTTAATGAACTTCAATCATTACGACAAAGGTTAACGCAAGTGTGCGAAGAAACAACAGTCGCACAATGTTCGGTCAACCACTCGTTTTGTCATTGATGGGTGCAATGCTTGTTTCCGGGCTGGAGGCCGTCAATTTGAACAAAACAAATTAATATTTTATTTAATACCTACCCCTTTATTTTTTTGCTGTTTGCGCGAAAATAAAGCGAAAACTAGCAAATATCCTAATTAATTCATGTTGAGTTAGTTTTTTGATCCACCACCACTTCCCAAAGTTTAGCCGTTTTACCAAGGAACACCCTGTATACTAGCATCTTTTTAATAAATAAGTAAATATTTTTTATGAGGGTCTAGTTCACAAATAAATAGTAATTAATATATTCTTTAATAAGATTATTAATTTCATGCATCAGATAAATTGGTTGGGCAGTTCCTTTCAATTGGATAGTTAGTTCTTGATTTGTATTTTTTTTTTTTTTTTCGAAAC
>CABFWB010001115.1:0-30139 GCA_902151455.1 Timema bartmani | reverse complement strand
AGAAAAATAATAGAGTAGAACAAGATTAATAAACAGTGCCAAATACAAGAGACGTCCCATGGTTGTGATGGTACAGCCATTTTCAAAACCATTGCTAATTTTCTTATGAAGGGGCCTTTTAGTAAAGGCAAACTTTCTTTGTGTGTTCAACATTGATAACATTTTATTATATTATTGGTGTTATTTTAGGTATTGACAGAGTAAAAGTGAAAGCTGCAGATAACATGACTTGACGCATGAACACGTTAAAATAGATCTTGTAACTTTTCTGTAAGCTGTAAGAAGCCACTTTCCTTAAATCAGTGGTTTACAACATGGGGCTCGCGGAATGTGGGGTCGAGCTGCTTGTTATTAATGGAGGGTTAGATATAATAAGAATTACTAACTAGATTATAGACAATGGAATATTACTCGAATGAAGCCTGTAAATAAAATTATAGCGTATCTATGGCGGAAATGTAAGTAAGTGAAAGCTAGCGAAAGGTTCTTTATTGAAAACATTGGTCAACCTTTATGTTACCAACGGTGCATCTAAATTTCTAAACTTTTTCATGGGCGCATGTATCTAATATATTATTTTTACGTATAGGTAGGTTAATATACATAATTTATTTTTGCAATACATTAAGTCACACTATCTTACAAGGAAAATATTATTTAATGAAACATTTAAAAAAAGTATGTCAATATGTATTTTTTCATGTAATGTTTAGAACTGCATTTCGCTGATACTCGTATTTTTAAAGTCCGGATCATAATAACGTGAAACTGCAGTTATTAAACAGACTCTTGGATTAGAATCTGAAAGGCGCGATCTATATTTCGTTTTCACACTTTTCACTTTGAAGAATGCTGATTCGCACAGAAAAGATTATCCAAAATATGATTTAATCTTCATCGCTAAGATATTCAGCAAAGGAAATTTTGTGTGGTCTACTAGCTTACAGATATTTTGGTCTTTATAGAAAGCCTTGATGGATAAGTTATTATGTAGTTCAGTAATCTTTGATTCCAATTCTTCAACATTTGTTTGGTACATTTTATTAATATATTTGGCAATGATACTGATATCCACGACGTTGAATGAATTTTCAAAAAAATATTTCATTAGCTCAATTTCACGAAATTGTGCAAATATTTGATTGAATACACCCACACATAATTTACTATCAAAACAATAATTTCTTGCAATTCTTGACGTGTTTGGAAAATGTGTCAATACATTCTGTCTATATTTATTTTCAAAGGAAACTAAATTTCAGTATGACTATCTTGGTGGGCGCATGCAAAAAGGGCCAACGTGCGCACATGCGCCCGCATGCGCGGGGTTGGTGAGACCTGTGCTAGATAATTCGACTACCGAAGAGGGTAAACTTGATATTCATATATTATTTAATCATACCTCGAAGAGAAAAAGGGTTTGGGTTTTATATCTATAAATAAGAGTTACTTACTGGAGACTCATTCATGAGAATTTGGTGAAGCTGGTAAAGTTGGTAAAGCTACTGCAACCAAAACTAAAGGTAACTGGTATTTTTGATAATCTAATATTATTTCATTGGCCGTATTCTTGGTCTAGTAGTCAGTGCTCCTGGCTAATAAACCAGTAGTACCGGGTTCGATTCGTGGCCATGCAATAGGTATTTTCCCCGAAAGGTAAATTGTTCCTATGGTCACAATGGTATGGTTAATTTAGGCTTACGTTAGGTTTAAGGCCTATACTGGCATCACATAATCATTTTCATCACATCAACTCATAGGGATAATATAACAGCACCTACATGTTGCACCAACCTCATGAGTCGATTACATATCAGCCAAGGCCAGAAATGTCAAACTGACCAGCCCTGGTGGCATTAGAAAAAATATATATCATAAGTTTATCAAGTTGATACATTATTGTGATTTTTTAAGCACCGCGTCTTAAACGTGTTCTACGTTATTGCACTACCAATTACGCTAGTGTGTTAGGGATAAGGAAGGTTGAATTTAGAAGAAGTGTACACGCATTTACGTGGGATCAGAGTGGAAAATCATTTTAGAAAAAAACCTCCCTTAGTACACCCGAGAGGGATTCTAACCCCAATCTCCCCGTAATCGTAAGTCCAGCTGTCTATTGCGAGAGTGACGCTCCGGAACATGCGGTCAACGAAACGGTTAACAAGCGGAATAGTTTCATAAAGGTAATTCTAGGTTTTTAGGTTGAATGCAATGTACTTGGATACGTTAGTGAGGCTACTGATTTTATTGTTTTTGTATTAATGTGTTTAAAAGTGAGAAATAATTTAAGAAATATATTTATAAAAGCGCCTTGGGGCAAAACTGGCAGCAACCCAGCAAACATTCAAGTGAGAGAGGTTTGCTAAATTGCCTACACTATTTATACCAAGGCGTTGGTCAAATAGTTTAAGGAAAGGACCACCAATGAACAGATCATATCATTAAGGTGATGGTAGGTGGGGGAAGGGGGTAGCGAAAGGGGGAGGGGGCAAGAGATAAGGGACGCGAACTAATGTCTGCATTTTTCTAAAAAGTTTTTTTATAACTGCACTTGGTTATATCACAAGTTCTTGAATAGTTGTCAAGCGTATCGTGAAATTTGAACAGAACAAATTTTCTTTATTTAAAACGTTACTGTTTAAATACCACGGTTCTCATAACATAATATTCAAGAAATAATATTATATTAGCATAGGCCAAAAAGGTATTTTGTTAGCTTAGGTCAAAAATGTATTTTGTTATAAAAAAAGTATAAATACAGATCTTAGCTCATGTTTCCTTCCGTCCAAATTTGAGTGACCCAAAACGGAGCCTCTACGTCATAAAAGAAGTTTAAGGTGGGAGTGTAGAGAACACGAGCTAAGGGCAATATTTTTGCAGATTTTACATTTAAAAAAATTGTTGTTCAAAAGAACTAAAATAATTCTCCAGTAGAAACATAGAGTTTAATTTTCATAACATGGTGACCTCAATATTTCTTGAGTTCAAGGTGGCCCTGTAATTTAATGACAACTTTTTCTCTTCATTTAAAAAGTGTATTATCTAATGTTCATGACAGATATTCAACAACTGTTAATATCACCATGTGAAGAAAATTAAACTATAGGCCTATGTTTTTATTGAAGCAATATTTCATTTATTTTGGCCAAAATAATGTTTTGTTGTATATAGATTGTCTAAGCCCCTTGTCTTAACACCCATTCGGGTTGTACGCTTATGTACTAATTACGCTAATGGGTTATGCATGAGTAAGGTTGCATTTAGAGGAAATGTACCCGCATTTGCGTGGAGAGAGTGGGGAAATCGTGAAAAAGCCATCCTCAATACACCCGACCGGTATCAAACCACGATCTTCCCATCATCGACAGTCTAGTATATTGCGAGATTGGCGTCTTAGACAACGCAACCACCGAGGTGGATGTTTTATTATAATAAACTGCGAAATCACTTGCGCTTAAATCGCGTCCCCCACACTCCCACCTTAATAGCGGTTCATGTTTATTCACGCTTCCAGTGTAAAAACTCATCGAGTCTGTCTGGATATCTACAGTTAATGGCTCGGATCCTATGAGGTTGTTGACGTATTTACAATTGTCTAGCAGATTGCAAATATGTATGAACATGAAATCATTACGATCATGTTTCCTACTATCTCAAATTACGTAATTACGCCATGAATACATTCGCATCCACCGAAACTATCTACTGGCTATTTCGTAGTCCGTTATCGAGGTGAGCATTGAACAGGGACATTGTACACGTGAATTATCATTACTATTGTTATTATTATTACTATTACTATAAATAGTTTTATTATTTACCCGTTGATACAAAAGTGGCATTAGTGCCTGAACAGCTATAAACTGATTATTGTAGGAATTGACATCAAAAGGATCTTTTCCCTAATAAAATCCTACTTTATACAATATCCCTTCAGCGAAAGCTTCCCATAAATGGACCACTGGCAATCAACATATCGCTTATCCGAGCAAGGCTTTGAGGCGTCTATGGGATCCTCCTGGGCCTATCATACAGTTCCCAATCTCCTGGGTGAAAGCCTATCACGGACTACCCGATTATCCGACCAGAGCTTTGGAACCCTCTGTGGGACCTCCTGGGTCCATCACGTGGTTCTCAAGTCCCTGGCTAAGAGGATTGCTTTATCGTAGATGTATTGCGCAAACGTATCCAAAACTTGGTTGCAAAGTCCTAATGCAGACGTACCAGGGTGCGTCCACAATATTTTTCAGTAGAGTATTTTCACACTTATAATTAAATAAAAACTTTACGATATTTTTAATTTCATCACCTCTAAAGTGAACGTATTTCATTATTCCCTTCTCGTTTCAATTTGCAGCAGAGTTCTCCCTCTTAGAGCCATCGTAAATAGTTGGAGTTCCATTCGATTTGTTTGAAGCACTTTGTCAGCACCGCGAATAATTATTGCTATCTATAGCAGGTCGCGGTCTCATAAAGCGTTTTTCTGTTCTCCCTCTCGCTTAAAATGTATTACCCTGTAATGTAATTTATGGTTCAATTTCAAGGGCTGTGCCCCGCCTAGTCTGTGTGGAGCCCTCTAGATCGTGTCAGAAAGTGGGTGAAGATGACGTTGCTGTTATAGTCTGGTTAAAACTCCTAGTCCTGTTACCAAAACATAAGGATGTTGCCTGCCTACGTAACGGCAAGTCAAGGTAGGATTTCCCACGATGATGTATTTAAGTTTTTATTCGGTGAGCTTTAAAGGTATAACATTAAAATAAATAAATGGTACGGCGCACCGCACAGACTTTCTCTCTCTTTCTATAAACTCGTAAGATTTCTGAACGGAATAATGTACATTGTATCATCACCACTCCACATAAGAGCACGCATAAAATAATATACAATGCTATATAATCAATGAGAAAAGAGGCGCATCTTTGTCCACCTAAGAGCATTTCAAACAGTTTAATGTCTTCCACAAGGGTCAACACTTCGTATTAAAATTTCGATTTCTGGTTAAAATTTTAACATTTTATAAGGTGTTGCAGATCTTCAAGTCATCGCATTGATATTTAATTATTCATTTATACATTTTGACCAATAAAAAATGTTAATATTGACTATTGAGTCTAAAATGGAGATAGATCATTGCTATGCAAACATTTCTCCTAAGAGATTTAAGGAAAAATAACATACTTTTTTAGATACTTATATTTAATTACTCTATGGCATTGGAGAATTATTGCGTTAAGACTTAAGTAGTATATGTTTACAACTAAAGCTCACAAAATTGTATTAATATATTTGCAAATATCTCAGAAACTGCTGCTTTTATAAAAATATATGTCAAATAAAAGTTTTTTATTTCTAATAGTCCTACAATTTTGCAATGATAAGTTGTTTAGTTTCTCCAATAGTTGTGGAGATACGGAAATTAACGCTTCTGTAAAGTACCCTAAAAATCATTTTCATAGGAAAATGAAAATAGCCAGTTTATTTATAATCTTAATCAACGCCTAGATACGAATTTTAATCAAAATCGTTTGAGCAGATTTTGAGAAAACCAAATTTTTCTCTTTTCGCCCTTCAGTAAACTACCCTTAATTTTAAGTTTTTATAGACACACAGACAGACGGCATTGCAAAGACTATTTTTTAGGGTTCGGGGGGTCATGAGACGTCGACATCCATCAACATTTCAGGTTAGTTTTTTTTTACGGTCGCAATACTTAAACTTTAATGTCCAAAAAGTTAAAAAAATTCATATAATTGCGTATAGATTGAAAGTTATTGATTTTATAAAAATATGTTTCGGATAAAATATCTGTATTATAAATATATATACATATTTGTAATGCTAAGTAATTTCATATCTCAAATAGTTTCGGAGCTATTATAAAAAATGTTAATTTACGCATCAGACCGGAGCCCTTAAAGCCATTTTGCCGAAATATTGAGAGTAGCCATTTTGTTTGGAATATTTATTAATGTTCATAAATGAAATTTAATCAAAATCGTTAGAGCCGATTTTGAGAAAATCGACTTTTTCTCTTTTTGCCCTTCAGTAAACTACCCTTAATTTTAAGTTTTAATAGACACACAGACAGACGGCATTGCAAAGACTATTTTTTAGGGTTCGGGGGGTCATGAGACGTCGACATCCATCAACATTTCAGGTTAGTTTTTTTTACGATCGCAATACTTAAGCTTTAATGTCCAAAAAGCTAAAAATATATATATAATTGCGTATAGATTGAAAATTATTGATTTTATAAAAATATGTTTCGAATAAAATATTTGTATTATAAATATATATACATATTTGTAATGCTAAGTAATTTCATATCTCAAATAGTTTCGGAGCTATTATAAAAAATGTTAATTTACGCATCAGACCGGAGCCCTTAAAGCCATTTTGCCGAAATATTGAGAGTAGCCATTTTGTTTGGAATATTTATTAATGTTCATAAATGAAATTTAATCAAAATCGTTAGAGCCGATTTTGAGAAAATCGACTTTTTCTCTTTTTGCCCTTCAGTAAACTACCCTTAATTTTAAGTTTTAATAGACACACAGACAGACGGCATTGCAAAGACTATTTTTTAGGGTTCGGGGGGTCATGAGACGTCGAAATCCATCAACATTTCAGGTTAGTTTTTTTTACGATCGCAATACTTAAGCTTTAATGTCCAAAAAGCTAAAAATATATATATAATTGCGTATAGATTGAAAATTATTGATTTTATAAAAATATGTTTCGAATAAAATATTTGTATTATAAATATATATACATATTTGTAATGCTAAGTAATTTCATATCTCAAATAGTTTCGGAGCTATTATAAAAAATGTTAATTTACGCATCAGACCGGAGCCCTTAAAGCCATTTTGCCGAAATATTGAGAGTAGCCATTTTGTTTGGAATATTTATTAATGTTCATAAATGAAATTTAATCAAAATCGTTAGAGCCGATTTTGAGAAAATCGACTTTTTCTCTTTTTTCCCTTCAGTAAACTACCCTTAATTTTAGGGGTAGATATCCAATTCCAAAAACCCCTCGGGGCAACCCTATGAAAACCCTAGATATCAAGTTTCAGCTCAATCGGTAAAATAGTTTAGGCTCTAGTTGGAGGTACAGACAGACAGACAGACAGACAGACAGACGGAAATTCAAAAACCACTTTTTCGGATTCAGGAAGTCATGAAACGTCAAAATTCATCAAAATCTCGAGTTCGATTTTTTTGACGATCACCATACTTTCTCTACCTGTAAGATAGAGAGAAAGTAAAAAGTAAATTTTAAAATAGGTATTTCTGAAAATAGTCTTGCAGTGTTACAAAATTACTATTTTTATCTTAAAGTAGTTTTTTTTTTCGCAATCGTGTATTTTAAATCGTCTACAACTTAAGTTATTTGGTTTATTCACGAAAGTGGCCAGTAGGAATCTCCCTGTCATGATGTAGATTGAAAAAGTGCGTGGACGCAAATGTCTATTTAGAATTAAAAACAAGAAAAACATAATCTTGAAATGTAAGTTAATGATATCTAAGTGCAAATAGTAGAACGAGTGTGTATACTCGTCAGATGAAGAAAAGAATGTTATCAGCAGGTAAACAAGAGACCTTAACAATTGAACTGCTCATTTTCTCACATCTCTTTCTATACATTGGTGTCTAAGTGTGTAAGTGCTTTCGTAGGTCAAGTTAAGATGCAACCCGCTTCGCAAACTAGATGGGATCCGACACCTTGGCTCAGTCGGTAGCGTGACTGTCTACTGAGCTAAGATGCAACCCGCTTCGCAAACTAGATGGGATCCGACACCTTGGCTCAGTCGGTAGTGTGACTGTCTACCGAGCTAAGGAAGGGTCCCGGGCTCGATTCCCGACATGACCGAAAATTTATGATTGGTGAAATGTGGGTTTACCCTTTCACAGTCTTTAGTTAACGGGAGGGGGCTGGATGTTGTGTCTGTTCTAGATTTAAGTAAGTTTATGTCATGTGCTGATATAAACACTAGGTTCAAAAAGTGCACGTCAAGTACCTCAAATAAATGAAAAAAAAAAGCTGAGAAATTCATCAAATCAAGTACTCTGGAGCCGCCACTTTAATAGATATTATCAACCTATGAAATAAAACTAATAATAAAGTAATATACTATCAATGTTGACCGCAAACATTTTTAACATGTTTTCCAAAAGTTTCTTTCTACCAAAATCCTGCCATACTAAGATTGATTAAGTACAGATTTGTTAATAAATGCAATATTAAGTTTAGTTTATTTATTTATGCCCCTTATGCTCGTAGTGCTGAGTGTTTACGTTTTTGTTCTTCAGAGTATGGATAAAAATAGAATGTTTAGTTCAAGAAATGCACATGTCAATTATATCAGATTTTTTTTCAAAGAAGACACATTGTCCCTACTCTTTTGTCACACATAACAAAAGGATTTAAATAATAATAACTGCAGGACAATAATTATAGTTGCTGCATGTTTTACTGTGGTAAAGTGAGTTAATTTTATAACTAAGTTACCATAAAATTATGTTACTTGAATTAAAATATGAATAAAAATAATAGATATGACTCATTTTATTCTGTAAAAGTACTCTATTTTTTGTTCTTGTATGATATTTTATCTCTGTAAATAGAATTCAAGCCTTTTATCTAAGATAGTGTGGCCAAATGGTGACTCGCGGGACAAATGCGGCCCACGCTCACTGAAAATGTGGCCCTCTCAGTATCCCGGTGTAAAAAAAAAAAAGGGAAACCCTCGATGAAAGATGGTGATTATCTAATGATTCAAATACAAATATTATTTAAAAAGGTTATAAATTATGATTGTATTTTAATATGCATTACTATGAATTTTATTAGTAGATAAATTTATAGTGCTAAGTAGTTTTTTTTAATGTGTGTGTGTATGTTTCATAAAAATCTGTGAGAAATTAATAAACTTTTTTTTCTGTGGTGAAATTTGATAGATCCTATCAATCAAACATACAACGTATATTTAAGTTTTGAAAATAATTGTTTATCAAGTGTTATTTGTAGACCTATATTAAGTTGATGAGATTCATAAATATCAATTAAACGGTTTAGCTGATCCGTAGGCCCTACTAGTGTTTTTGTTTAAATTAATAACCTAACTTTGGAAGGAAGTGTTAGGCTTTAAATGCCTTTTTTTTTCAATTCATGTGTATCACAAACTGATACCTGATATTTTATACAGTTTCCAGGATTATTCCTGATGGCTGGATCAAATTTCATTAGGTTTGAATTAGGTCAATTAGGGGCAAAACTCGCTTCAGTTATCGAATGATCTAAAGCAAGGCTGTCCATATTTAAGTAATCCAAAGGACACATTTAAAAAAAGATTAATCAGAGGGCCGCATTCAAAATTATAAAAACAATGCAGATAATTAAATATATGGAGAGTCCAACCGTCAAGTTTAGCAAATACTTCTAAAATATTGATAGAAAAATCATGTTGCTAATAAAAGTTCTTATTGAAACATTATACAAGATACAATCGTTTATAAATTTATAATTACTAAGCTTATTTCACTTTAATGTGAGCTCTGCCTTTGTTCGTTTTCATTTACTAAAAGGGCTATATAAATATCGAGGCTTGTAGTTGCCAATCGCAGTAAATGTGAAAGTGATTTATGAGTCAATGAACATCTGTATTTTAATTTTAATGAATTCCATTGTTGAAAAAGTGATTTCGCAAATATATGTGCTCCCTAGAATTGAGATGGGGTGCTAAAAAACTTGGAGTGAATAAAAAAAAACAATTATATTTTAACGTACTATATCCTATATATATATATATATATATATGCCACGTACCTTCAGGGAGTCGTGTACCACAGATTGAAAACCCCTGTTATTTAAGATGCACCTCACGGTTTTCTCGTGGACACGGATTGTTTTGAGTTGGTATATTTCCCCCCTACAGAGTCTGGTTTGAGTCCTTGTCCTGCGTGAGTCATTTGTCCTACTTGTACAACTACCGGGAGGGGGAGGAGCCAAGGGGAAGATGTGGTCAGGTTTTCCCAAACACAACCATACATATAAAGAAGGATAAGGGGGCGAGATATTTACTGACGTCACTGAAGAACAAAGGAACAACGTAGACTTTTACTTTACTATTCAAAAAAATAAACATTACTCTCTTGTTGGGTATATGTTTTTAATTAGAGTTGGGGCTGAGATCCACACTTTTTTTTTTACGAATCCGAACCTTTATTTTAACTAAGAATCCTGGATCTTGAATTTAAATCCAAATTTTAGAAAATTGGCGAGTATATAAATTATAAATAGTAACTAAATAACTAAATGTTAACAGTTTTTGTTGTTGTAATGCGTTCGTAATAGTATTCATATCTTCGTTTAAGCGTTAAATGAATGATCAGGAGTCTAGTTATTAAGTTCATCCAGTAATAATTATGTTGGAAACGAACCACTTGACGACGCGACCCAAATGTCCATCCCCCTCTTTCCCCTAACGACGCCCAAACGAGTAGAGCTAGCTTGAATACTTAAATTATTTTAAACTGTAGTTTTTTTATTAGTGTAACTAAAGTTATAGTTGTGTTTATTAGGTTTGAAACCTTTCAACTAAAGAAATGAAAATAAAAAAGTATCTGTCAAAATGATATATACATATTTTAGGGCATTTAGTAAGTAAGGTTGTAAACATATGTAATTGATAGTTCTACTTGGAAAAGTAGGTAAGGGATGTTTGCTTATTCTCAGTATAAATAGAAGCGGATTTACACTATAGGTCCACTAGGCACGGGCCTAGGGGCGGCGGCTTTAGGGGGTGGCACATTTTAGATAACACTATTTTTATTTTTAGCATAATATTATGTTTTTAGTAATTACTTTTAAAAATTATTGACTAACATTATTGAAATAGTTCAAGTTAAAGTCAGAACCCGAATATTTCGTTTTAACTAACTAAAGCCCTTGACAAAAGTTNTGATTATTATCTTTCGTCGAAGTATTTTCTCGAATACTAACTTTCACACCCTCTCCTCCACCCCCCCAACATCTATTTCTTCCGAAACTTCTTAAGGCCCTAGATACACTTTTTTTTTAAAGAGGGGGATATTATAATTGTGCCTAGGGGCGCTAAATTTTTAAATCCGCCACTGAGTATAACTAAAATAGTATGGTCCTACACCATATAGTAGGCCTACATCTTCTGAATAAGTACATGTTCAATATATAAATAGGGTAACCTAAATTACCCATTGGAAAATTTAACCAATAATTAATTTTATTGTATTTACATTATCAATCCGACATCTTAGCTCGGTCGATAGTATGTCTATCTACTGAGTTAAGGGGCCGGGGTTCGGTTCACTGTATGGTCGAAAAATGTATTATTGGTAAAATTTGGGTTTACCCTACCACAGTGTTGAATTAATGGCCGGGGACTGGATGTTGTGCCTGTCCTAGTCTTAAGTTAGTTTTTTAAGGGATATGAAGCTACGACAGGCCTAGCAAGCCGGTGGTGGGAAAATATATGACTTGAATAAAAAACTGGCTCAGGCCACAGGCTGGAAACAGTAATGGATATAAACTGTAAAATAATATGTATATTAACCTAACCATATATTCAAAATATTTAAACTAGATGTATAAGTTATTTTATATTACAAATTATCATTAAACGAGGTAAATTAACAACAAAGATAAATAATCCCCCAAATTTAGTTTTTAAATATATTGAAATTAGCATTTTGTTAAGTATTACGTGCCATTCAAATTATTTTCCAAACATATATGCAGCATTTTTGAACATATTTTATATTTGTTCATGTTACAACAACATACTAACATACATATTATAAAATGGCACGTTTACAGTAACTTTATAAGACTGAAGCCAATTTCTATTTAATTGAAGAACTAAAAATATCATAAATAATTTTTCTTACATATCAGACTGATGATGACAATAAAGTGTCGATAGATCTCTCCTTAAATCAAGAAGTAAAGATGTGTTTTGCTTAGAACACTTCATAACCTTTAAGGTTTATACACGTTTTAAATATTTACAATTCAACGAGAATTTCTTCTATTAACATCATTAGTTTTTGTCTTTTAATATGTGTTTCTATAATTCAACAACGTTGGACGATTTGTTTTGATCATTCAATATTAATGTGACTGCAGCAGTAAAAACAATAGGTATTTCCTATTGGCTTTGTTGACTGATTTACAAACTTCAATATAAACGAGTATATTAACAAACTTTTTTATTTCTTTACGACTCCACGAAACCGCTTAATTCTGTCTTTTAAATTATTACTATACTTATGAATAATTATAGCGATGGTTGTAGATTATTTAGCTAAAATCAATTTATATAAAAAATATAAATGTATATAGATGTTATATAAATTTATTATTTATTTGAGGTAGTTAACGTGCACTTTCTGAACCGACTGATTATATTTGCATAAGAAAATTTCTATATGCAAGCGCTAAAGGGCAAACCAATTTTACCGGTAAAGTTATTTTTCACATTCCTCCCAAGGTTCTAAATTTATCCCCGTCCAGACTTGAACAGAACAACGAACACGAAAGTTGTTTGTGAAATTAAGATAAATAAAGTCAATACTTAAAGTAATTTGCTAAATTTATTTGTAAAGATCTCTACTTAATTATAATAATTCAATTTTTTAATGGTTTAATATATTACAATAAGCACATACATACGAGCGTTTTAGTTCTCCAGTTGTTTAATTTAATATCGATTATATTCGCTAGTAAATATGATTTAAAAAACAACCAACTATGGGAATACTTGGCGAACATGTTCTGTTCAAGTCTGGACACTCGGCCACAGCGAACCGAACAACGAACATGTTCGTGGAAATGTTCATGTTCGTTGTTTTGTTATAATCTGGACGCGGCCTTTTTTTTTACATGCCACAATAGACATGGGATCGACAAACTTACTTCCCTTCAGAAGGAAGTTGTGCTACTGATTTTTATCGCTCAAGAAAAATTCGTTGACACCGGCTAGGTTTGAACCCACGGACATCGGGTACTGAGGCGATCAATTTACCCCAAGACCACCGAGGTCAGATATATATTTATATAGATATGTATATATACATTTATATAAATTTATAAGCCCATTTCCGGTAGTTGAAACTAAGAAAAAAATGGCTCAACCGATTTTGACACATGAACACTAATTTTAAAGGTTAAGGGTCCAGGATGTTGGTAAAAACAGTAGCTTACAACTAAAACCCAATTTTTCTAGCCAATTTTTAGCTTTTCTGCTTTTCTCCTTAGTGTACGATCATTCTTTGTTTACATCACGATGAAAATCCCGATTTGTGTATGGTTGAACAAATAGATAGACCTGGAAGAGGGGTCGTTTTAAAGTTATCATCGTGGTGTGAAGGGGGAAAACATGTTTTTCTTAAATTAAACAGGGAAAACTCAAAATATATAGAAAGCTGATGTAGGATCAGGCCTCACTCGACTTTATAGTCAAAGTTTACTCGTCAAAGGATACCAACTTTATATATATATATATAAATGTGCTGTCCCATATAAAAAATCATAGCATACCTTTTATCAGCCAAGATAGTATGCATTAAATAAAGTTTAAATAAAGCCCCAAGAACTTATAAATGGGAGGAATGAAGGATCAGGGGGTTCTGACCCCCCCTAAAACTTAATGGACTCTTCTAGAACGGGGTTCTATACATAAGTATGAGAAATTTTATTCACTAAAGGGAAAAAATATTTTCTAGTAGACCCCCTAGAAAAATTAACTTTCTACGTCCTTGTGAAACCCTACCGTTTGTATATCATTTATTGTTTTCGAGCACAAAGATGAGGTGAAAACATAAAATTATTCATGAAATTCCTTTCTAAAGGTCGCGGTCGAACACGAGCATAGTCCAGTTACTCGTAGCCTTGGGCCGCGGGCGAGCTATTTTTTTTTTTCTTCCTTCCACTCATTAACATTATGCCTCGTTTCCGCTCAAAAAATAGAAACTATGGCGGGCACGAGCTAGATTTTTTTTCAAGTCCTCCTTTTGAGTAGAAATAATCTCGCTCTTCTTTTTCCATTTCCTCTAAAGATTCTTTGAACCGGTGAAGGGAAGAAATGGAGATTATCTCAGGTTGTCGTGTACTCTACACTACATCTTTTTCAATATTTAGTCAGAGGAAAAAGAAAGTCAACAAGACACGGGAGAGGTCAAAGGTCAATAGTAGAGCTATCGGATCATTAAAAAAAATTCCTTATTCATCACGAGTCGAATAATTGCACATATGTTTAATACTTTCATTAAAAAAACAAACTTTACCCATTAAGATAGTTATAAGATTGCTATTTACGCGCAGTAGAATAAAATGTAAACATACGCACCAAGTATAACTAATGACGATTCAATATATAGTTCAATTTTCACAAGAAGGGCCTTTTAGAAGAAAAAAAAACCTTTTTTTTTTGTGGCCAAAATTAATAAATATGTATGTAGGCTACTATGTCTGAAGGGTATAGGGTGAAAAAGGAGGATAGTCTAGTTTTAACTCAAATTGAGTTAGCGCTTTCATCTCTAAGACAATCATAAGACCTTTCTAATGCACTTTAGATTACTGTATGGTTAAAAGAGGTCTCTCATATTTAAGTTAGTTAAAAAAAAAGTATTTGCTAGGATCCTTACGGAGTTTGAGATATAACAGGTTTTTCTAGTTTTTTTTAGCATCGCTATACGCTAATATGTTAGTTACGCTCATGGTTTTAGGGATTAGGAAGGTTATATTCGGAGGAAATGTACCCGCATTTGTGTGTAGGGAGAGTGGAAAACAATTTTTGAAAAACCATCCTCAATACATCCGACCTGGATTCGAACCTCGATTTCCCCCCTCAACCGGCAGTCGATAGTAGTGCGTTAGACCATGTGATATAAAATGTGTGTAGTGTGTTTTTAACTTCTTTTTTTTTTACCTGGACAGTACTCTTCATATGTTAGTGTTATTTTATAGGTATTGATACGTTAATATCTATCAACAGGGACAGTGAATTTTAAAAATCCCACCTAGACACGGAAATCGAACCAAGAACTCTTGGCTTTGCATGAAAATGTTCTACCACTGTACTATACCGGATTTTTTTGGTGTGTGTGTGATCAGGGTCATTCTTTACACATATTTTAAAGGCAAAATCTGTGACCCTAGCAGATACCATGACTTGAAGTATAAATACGTGAAAGTAGATCTAATAACTTTTATACTTCCTATTAAAATTGGACGTATTTATTAATAAACGGCAAAACATCCTTGAGACAGGGTTAGAAATATTACCGCTTATTTGGTATATTAAGCTCTTCATTAAAAATAAGCTAAGGGGTCTTAACACTAGATTTGGGACACAAGGAGTTTTAAAATGTCATAACCTTCTTTCTTATGTGATCAACTTTCCTTCGACATTTTGTTGGTAGTTGGGCAGTCTCCAAGCGGACTGGTTTGATGAAATTAGTCACCCATGTTGAGACAAACATGTCACCTGGCTAGCGTGCCCGACCCTGGGTTTTCCAAAGAGGGCTTGGCTTTGTTCCTCGTGTTTGATGTTCCGTTCTACGTATCAATAGGCCTACATGCAATCCGATTAAGATAGTCAGGAACCTTTAGCGTACAGTTATAAAAGTTACTAAACAATTTTAATAGTTTTATAGGTCTACGTGAAATAATGTCATGTGCAACTATCACATTTATAGATACTACTAATACTTATTAAATAATAGTAGTAATAAAGTAAAATGTTCTTTATATCTAAATAAGACTGTACTTTTCATTCTCATTTATTTCCCAACGAGAACATGTGTGAATAATGTAAATAATATATTTAAAAAAAAGTGAACCAACATTAGAACAAAAAGTGGCTGGAAAATATAAATTTATAAATCACATATGCATCCCTACCAAGATTCAAACCTTGGCCTTTTCCCCCACCTGTGATTACGTCTATTGCAAGCATGGCATCTCAGACCGTTGAACACAACTAATATGTGTTTGTATTTTCAAGTGCCTTCCAACGTAATATTTTTATAGTTTTTATAACGAGGGAAAGAGTAGCTTAGGAAGAAGAAGGGTTTAAATATTGGATGACTCGAAGGAAAGAAGAAAATTCTGGAATCTCAAAGTGGAGGCAGGAGAGAAGCGCATTGATGGTCTAAGTTCTCCAACAAAAGGAGTGGACCTATCGTAAGACAGAACACATAATAATAATAATAACAATAATAATAGCAATAATAATAAAGTGCCTTTTTGTGCAATGTAAATAGAATATTTCTTCAGTGGATACGTTTAGTTTAATTTTATACATACAGTAATCTCAACAATTCTTTAATATTTGTCATGAACATTGCTGTATTTGATCAGAAACTTTTTCTCTTCATTTAAAAAGTTTTTGTTTGAACCCCACTATGCCCATGGCAAATATAAAATAACTGTTGATGTACCCTGGGTAGAAAATTAGCTAAACGTGTCTACTAAACCATTTTTTGTATTGTTTTGTTCAAAAATGGTTTATGCTAAGAAAACTGGAAAAGTACTGAAATTAGCTCATGTCCCTTTACACCTAGACGACATACATTACACTTATTAATTTTAAGAAACACTATCATTTGTGAAAATATCAAATGAATTAAAGGTAAATCACATGGAAATTTGAGGATGGATCATAATTTGAAAAATAATCCTAAATAAACACATCAGGATATCAAAACTCGACCTCCAAAGTCAGCTACATCAACCGTGCAGCCATTCTTACCACTGTTAAATTATGGAAAGCCATATTTCACAGAAAATTATTATATTTTTTTAGGAGACAGAAAAACAATTATTTCTTGGGAAGCATTCCAGGAAAGTATTTTCTTTAAGTTTTATTTTATAACCTACTGTCTACCATGTCGTGAACAAAGCGTCAGTTTTGTTACTATCAAACCTATAACATATTTTGTTGAGAATTATGTTCTATAGTAGTTGTAAATTGTAAAACATAACTTATGAGAAAGGTAAAAAAAAAGGAGGGTCGGCAGGGATATATCAACGCAAGATGAACATGGAAATAAATCTGATACAAGTCTTCAACAGCAACGGTAAACAAAAAAAAAAATCTTGGCCACCCTAGTTCATCAACGAACGCTGAAATATTAAATAAATATCAGAGGCGTGTCGTGAAGTGTTGCCAGGGTAAGAAGGTCTTGTTAACGATGTTGCCTACTTGGTAAATTCGAAGCTATTTCGTGAAGCGGGTTGCAGCACAGCTTGACCCAGCTAAGCACTCTAAACACTACACCTAATTTCATTGCTGGGGAACTGCATGCTTACTATTGAGCAACAGCGTTGTCATTCTTTTGTTTTTCCTGATCAGTCTTCCTTCGAATGTGTATCAAATTTGGCAATGCTGGGCTGTCGTTGTTGCCAGTAGTTGTTGCTTCTTTGCAATGCTGGGCTGTCGTTGTTGCCAGTAGTCGGTGCTTCTGCCTCCAGCACAGTCGTAAAGTTACAGTAGTCTTGTGTTCATAATAGCTAGCTCAAAAACATTCACTAAATAAATACTTTTATTTTATTAGTATTCTGTGTAGAAAAATATTTGTTATTTATCACGTTAAGATTTTGTGTATGTGTTGGTTGTGGGGTTTTTTGTTTTTTTTTGCCGTAAGGTTGTGAAATTATAGTTTTATGTGCATATTAATATAGTTATTTGAATGATAGTTTATTTGTTAACAGTTAAAATTTAACACAAATTATGGAATCTCCGGCTTGTTACAAACAATTACATTCCAAGAGGAAAATATTAGTTAGTAAAGAAAGGGCAATGGTGTTAAGAGTCTACGCCTAGTTTCGTTTAGATAGAACTTGTTCAGTAAATCAAGCGGCAATGCAGACTGCAGAAGATACAGGTGTTTCTTATAAGTTAGTAATCTCTATTAAACAAGAATTCAAAACTAAGGGAAAGTTACCGACACCAATCAAAAAATGAAATAACTGCACTTAAATGAAGCGTTTGGACACATATGACACTTTTACTCAAGCAGCAATTCGCAGAGAGGTACATTCACTTTACCGTAACAATGAATTACCTACCCTAAAGAAAATTAAAGCTTTGATTGAATTTGATAGTGACCTTCCTAATTTTCTGATTAAGAACAAGTAAGAATGGAATTTATAGCATTTAGCATAAAATGCATGTTGTAATTGGTATTTGTTTGTATATTAATTATGAGGAAAAAAAGCTTTATACATTAAATAGTTTTAAGCATAACTACGTGGGGAATAAAAAAAGTTATTAAACTTCAATCTTGAAAAAAAAAATACTATTGTGGAAATATTTAATGTTTTTAGAAAAGGCTGTACACCGATAGGAAATGTTTTTGCCTGTTATTTGAACCCTCCAACCTCCCCATGCCGCATTGTTTACAATGAGGGATTTCCAAGTAAACCTTCATTACTCACTTCCCAACAACCAAAAGCTAGAAGGTTTGGCAACCGGTAACAGAGAGAGAGAGAGAGAGAGAGAAGATAAATATTTTCTCCATAAGACCTGCAGTTCCCTCAGGTATGAAATTAGGTGTACCACACTAGACACCAATGTACAAAATAGACATAGAGTAAAGAAAATAAGCAATTCACCCTATGAAGCTTCTAGTTTACCTGCTGAGCACACTCCACCTATTTCACTTGACGAGTATAAACACTCTCTATACTGTTTGAGTCTGGACATAATTGTATTGTAAGTTATTTCAAAATGATATTTTTTTTTCTTCCTATTCTAGCTAGACATATGCTTCCACGGACCGTTCTAATCCACATCCTGGCAGGAAGATTCCTGCAGGACATTTTCGTGAATGAACCAAGTTAAGTTGTAGAAGATCAAAATAACACGTTTATAAAAAAAAAACTTCAAAATAAAAAAAAGTTTGTGACAATGTAGGGCTATTTTTAGAATTATTTAAGAATTTAGGGCTTTTGTTTCGGTGTTGTATCTTTAAAACACTCCGAATAAAACGTAAATACATTGACACGAAAAATCCTATCTTGATTTGCCGTGACATCACAGGTAGAAACACGTCCTTAAAACTTTACCTGTGACATGTTCTTCCCAACTAAGTCCTCATTTGACCAATCACTAATAGATTCAGCTCAAAATGCCTCAAATGAGAATGTATTTTTGTTGATAGCTGGCCAATAAATGTTTACTAAGTGATAAGAAAACCCCACAGGTACAGTTTAAACAAGGGGAGGGAGAGTGGGAAAACATTTTGGAAAACAAAACAACTCAGTACACTCGGCCGGGATTGAAACCCCGATCTCCCCGTCATCGGCAATCTAGTCTATTACGAGAGTGACGCCTTAGACCATGCGGCCACCGAAGAGGGTGATTTAGGTGCTGAAAGAGGATTGAGGAATTGAATTCTTGGAAATATTCACCTTTAACAATTAGCTTTGTTTGATGAGTGCGGTAGAATTCGAGATGAAATATAACCAAGGGAGTTTGGTAAATCATTAATGAAAAATAAATCAATTCAGCCTACCAAACAGATATTCAAACCCGATCCCACCGCCACTGGTTGAACGAGTTCCTGGCTGTATTAGTGGCACGGCACCCCCTTGAACCCGGTGCCCCGGGCGGTCGCCCGCTTCTCCCACTAAGTCGCCCACATCACGCGCTCCCTTGACGCGGCCTTATGCGCCTCTCACAACGAGTCATAAATCCGCGACTGACAAGCGAGTGATCCTCACCAACCGCCAGAGATCGTGCAATCCATGATCCAGAACTCTCCTTTGTCTTCACCCCGGCAAGGCTTCCTTCGTTATTCTCACAAAGGGGAACCTTTTTATCCAAAATAGTTACGACACTCTTTAGTCTTACCTCACCGAGAGGAAGGGTGCAGCTGGTTTAATACCTTGGCACGTTTATTTTTTTGTTTCAAAACAGGCTCTTGTGTCCATTATGGCAATACTTTTAGTATACATGTGCCACACAAGATACTTTTTTCTGAGACTCAGATATGCACGATGTTCAAAGATTCCAAACTGCTACACAATGATTGGTCAATTTTCTAACATAATTTTCCCCTTGCAATCCCTCCAAGAAAATGCCGACGCATTAATTTTTATTTACCTAATACATTTTCTATCAAGTCACTTACCCACACCAATCGCGAAATGCATGCTTATTAATGAGTCAGTAATTATTGACATCTCAGCTGGTGTCAAGGAATGTAAAACTCAGAATATACAAAACAAATGTTTCAGCTGTTGTTCTTTATGATTGTCAAACATGGTCACATACCTTACATGACGAAAATAAAGTTAGGGTGTTCAAAATAAAGGTGCTTAGTAATACATTTGGTCCAAAAAGGGATGAGAATAATGGAGACTGGAGGAGGCTATATAAGATGGGCTTTATACTCTGTATTAATCACTATACATCGCCAGGGTAATCCTATATCCTACCTGAACTGCTAAGTTATTCATATATTGGGAGTTTGATTGACTCTCGAGACTAGACTATATGACGCTTAAACCAATAGATCACCTTTGTGGTCTAGTGGTCAGAGTGCCTGACTATAGAGCCAGAGGTCCTAGGTTCGATCACCAGTGCTTGCTGATTTCCTATGAAGAAGTGAGTTTGGAAAGAGGTAAACTCAGCCTCGTGAGGAAAAATGAGCCCTTGAATTAAAAAAGTAAAAACTCCGGTCTAGAAAACTTCAATTAACGGCCGAAGGGTTCAATGTGCTGATTACATGACACCCTCAATCCGCAGGAGTTGGCACTGTATTCGCCCAACAGACGGCGGCCGTTCGGTCGGTATGGCTCGATTGTGACCTGTCACCATGGAGTTTTTTTTATAGCTAACTAAGGTAGGGAATCGAAGGCAGGTGAGGAGATATTCGCTTTTTGAAAGAGGTAAACCACACAATGTAAAAAGACCATCTCTATTGTAAACGATTAGGAGCTTAGAGATCAGTTTCAGGAATTCTAACCTCGTGGCTATTCTTGGTGGCTACGTGTTTTTTTTTACTTCGGTTACAAAAGAGTATTCTTGCGATTCTTTGTGTATTACATCACCTCTGTAACGTTGACCCAGTGACTTCGCAACAGGACATCAAGACATATAATGAAAAATATCAAATCGTGATCACGGAACTGTCAGGACACATAACTGGAACATCTTTCATCCACAGTATAAAACTACATTTTGATCCCAAGGAAAACAAATTACTATCAGCATCAATTACGAGTAATTAATGATTGGATCATCAATAACTCGGTGCTTACACAAGCCAAAAGCACTATCACGAAGACTTTCACCATAACATTCCATAATGCTACTTCCCCACGTGAGAAAATTAAACTTATGAACTATGCGGCCATTTTCTTTGAGGCTTAGATCGGGAATGCGCGATAACTTTTAAGTACAATCTGCGTAACCTGAGGAGGAGCTGTTTAGTAAAAATACGGCCATAGAGTAAGAATGAGGAAAATAAACTTTAGAGGAAATTTACTCATTTTTACTTTAAGAGAGAGTGGAAAACTATTTTGGTATAAAACACCTCAGAACACCTATCTATGATTCGAACCCCGACATCTGCTATCGGAAAACTAAGTTTAATAAGAGTAACTCATACATAGGCTGGCCTCTTGGTGTAATGGTCAGTATTTCTGGCTATAAATCTAGAAGTCACGGGTTCGATTCCCAGCAGTGTCATAGGTATTTTTTTCCTAAGGGGAGATGTTCCTATTATCGCCATGGTCTGGTTAATTAGGTTTAAGACTTCTACGGTCATCAGATAATAATTATCATCATATCATCTCATCGGGGCGAAGTAGCCGCACCTACATGGTGCCCCAAACTCACAAGATGGTTACATATCTGCCACTGCCAGTAGAATGCCAGGAATGTCTAGCTGCCAAACCCTGAGGCCATCAACTAAAATATATACATATAGACACATGCGGATCTATCTAAATATCAATTCTTATCAAAATTGAAAAATAAAAACGCTACCTTACCAGAGGCGAGTCAAGATAGGATTTCCCATGTTAATGTATTTACGTTTCAGTCTGTGGGTTTTAAAGATATAGGCCTAACATTAAAACAGAAACCATGAATTCTTAGATAATTTAAAAAAATAGTCTTAAATTGTCATTTTATTTTATTTAAAGTGTTTTTTTGTAAACATATTTTTTTTTAATGTCTACATCTTAGATTATTTGATTTAAGTTATTCATTAAAATGGCTTTTAGAAATCTTATTAGCAGGATGTAGATTAAAAAGCTCCATGGAAACATATACCTATCTGGAAAGATATTTCTCAAAGTTTTGGTGATGGAAGACCATCAAAATTGAATTTATGAGCAATGGAAGACCACCAGGGGGAGGAGCGGTTAGCAAGGGGGAGGAGGGTTTGCAGGGAGCTGGAAGAGGGGTTTAAAATTATGCAGGAAAAATATTATTTTTTGGTGATTCCATTTTAGGACTATAAATATAAGACAAAAATTAATTTATTAAACTAAGCGTTGAAAAAAATCATTTTATTACATTGAATTAGTAATTAGTTGTTTTAAGATTGGTATAGACTTCCCTTTTTATGTGACTTGTGTCTACCGGGGAAAGAAACACCATAGTATGGCTATTTAATTTTGGCCTATTGCATTTTAAATTTTTGTGATAAACATCCGAGGATCACACTTAAGAGAAACACTGATCTAGAATAAGAAACAAGAATATAATTTTGAAATGCAAGTTAATCCTCTCCAGGAAAAAATAATGGAAAGAGTGTTTATTATCGTCAGCGGAATAGCGGGAAGTGTTATCAGCAGATAAAATAGAGGTCTCACAGGTTGAACTACTCATTTTATTCCCATCCTTTATATTCATAACAATGGCGTTTGAAGTATGATAGTTTTTAATGTGTCGAGCTAAGATGCAACCCGCTTCATAAAATAGATTCGAATCTAGTACGTAAGCAACCTCGTTAAAAGTTCTTCAACCGCAGGGTCTCTTTAACATTTTTACGGTTACAGATTCCCCAATGGATTACCCTACATGCCCCCATACACCTTTCGCCAGACTATCGTAATCATCACCATTATCACCAATCTTATTAGGAACATGTATCACTTCGAAACATGTCAATAGCTTGGTTTTATTTACCAAATGCATAGCAAGGTGCAGGCAGAACAGATTAAATAAAATCATAAAGATTTTATCACATTTATTTATAGAAAAACGCTAACTTACAAATACAAAATATAGCTGTTCAGATATCTAGTCCCATACTCCCATTAATAATTGCTTCCCATACCCCCCCGGTTAAGAACCCCTGTCCGCTCTACCGATCTTGCTTCAGGCTGCAATGTCTCCAACCTTGAGAGTGGACCCGCGCGGGCATGCGCGCATACTTGCTGGGCAATGCCTTTGTCCGCTGCCCGTCGCGTCGTGCAGCCAAGATAACGGGACAAACCAGATCGGTCAACCTGGAAGACCACTCCAACATTTCTTAACAAATTAATGTATTTTATAATGAAATCGTTTTACGATAGGCTTCAACAACATAATATCTCAAACCTGCGCCGGTGAACATGCGGACAAAACCGTCAGTCTTATACAATCTAGTTTTCCGGCGATCAGGGCGTCAGGGTCAACCGGGGTTAAAGAGAGGTGTTTTAAAAAAAAAATTGTTTATCTCTTTCCATTCGGGCAAATTCGGCTACATTTATGTAAAGGAATACATTCCTCAGCTTTATTCTATTAGTGTAGTGAAATATGTGGATTGTCCAGACGATTAGTAAGATAGGGTGCGCGAATGAATATACGAAATAATTGTAACAAATATTGACAAGATGTAACCACATTATTGGATCAACATTAATATTTTCAGTTAAACGTGACATTCTATAACATACGATTTAACGTACGAATATATTATTATGAAAGTAGTTTTATTTCTCTCTGGTAATGGCTTACCATCATTTGGAAAACACAATATATTTACCATCTTACATTATGGTAATCAATATTGTAAGCACACTATATTTGCCATTGTTGGGTAAGCACACTATGTTTACTATCGTTTGTCAAGTACACTACATCTGAAATCGTATGACAAGCACACTATACTATTATGTCCCATCATATGGCAAAAAACTTTATATTTACCATTGTTTGGTAATAACATTATTTCTACCAGCGTATAGAAAGCAGACCAAGATCTACCATAATTTGGTAATCACAAATTATGTCATTGTTCATTGTATAACAATCACACTATAAGCTATATTAATTTTTTACTTACCTTACAACTACAATTTCAAATAGTTCATACTTCAAATTATATATTTTGGTCCCATCACTTTTAACAGATAACAACAATGCCGATAAAATAAAAATAGAATTTGGTCAATATTGACAGCAAAAACTGATGTTGTAATCTCACCTCTCCACCGCGATTCTACTTTTGAAAGTTGAAATGCATTGCGCACGCGCGGCCTGACTGACCTGCCATCTGTCTCCTAATGGTAGAAGTCGGTGTTCATGCCAGACGAGAGCCGGCAGCCAGCCTGGCATCTCACGAATGCTCCAATTCCAACAATACACCACTCACTCCAAACCACATAATCCTCCCACGCTGCGAACAATATTCTGATGGGCGACCAATAACACAAAATTAACCATAAATACAGTTAACCTACATCGACTGTGTTTATTAACCAGCTTAGTTTTATTGGTTTGAGGTCCCGGAATCAACAAAAAGATCTGGCTATTTGGTTGGGAACAAGGTAATAAAACAATTCGAAGATAAATTAAGTTTTTAATGTCTTTGAAAGGAGATATTTTTAATGCATTGGGACATCACTGACCAGTCAAAAGGTGCTAGCTTGGTTTACTTTAATCCAGGAGAATGGAGTTCGATCCCTTTACGGTTATTTTTTCATGAATAACTTTACAATCCCTAAGATCATCTTTTCCCTTCAATGTTTCTATAGAATATAGGTAGTTAATCGCCAACAAACAACGTACTAGTAATTTTTTCCCCTCTCACAATCTTATATAAATAATATTAAAAGAATTACAAAAAACATAATTTTGAATAGGCCTATCTTTCGACTTGCACTGAACCAAATGTTACGTCCTATTTGAGAATACGGGATTTTCTCAAATTTTCAGCTGTTGCAAATGCAATATAGTCCAATTTCCACATGAAGGGCCCTATCCGACAGCAAGAAAATCTACTAGACCCACTTTTACGTACTATTACGCCAAGTCATGTGATTTGCAGCTGTCAATTTTGATATATATTATCAATACAAAAATAACACCAGTCTAATAAATAGTAGTATAGCAAAAATATTATGAATTGTGGCAGAAAAAAAAAGTGTTTGTGTTTTCTAAAATGTCCTTTCTATGAAAATTAGACCATATATATAAGTTATTTAGTTAAAGGCGTAAATATCGCCTGGTCTTAGGGTGGATTTTCCTAAATGTCTTCCTACTTGGTCTCCATGTAAACGCGGGTATATTTCCTCTAAGTTCTTCCTTCTTCGTTCCTAGCCCGGAAGGATAGTGAGACTAATAAAGTAGGAAAAAGTGTAGCCAGATGTATGCATCGACTTAAATCAATTCACGAAACATAAAAAAAAGAGCATGAGATTCACGTTTCTCAAACGACACTCCATCACACCTTGTTTCGGTGTTTCACGATGAACAAAACACAAGACGACTTTGAAGGAAATCACTAAAGAGTGAGGAGCCGTATATCACGATCAGTGTCGACAGTGTCCGATCATGTCCGAGTCAGATCAATTGGTGATCGTGTGAAGTTGTTGACGTGCGTCTCACCAATTGCCGCGGGTCACGAAGTCGAACCTCTGCGTCGTCATGTGTTCAGAAGGTTTGAACTTTACAACCGTTATTTTGGTGATTTTCCTTAAGAACTTCCTTGCTGGCGCCATCTTTGATTGAAATATTTGGAGTATTTTTTGTTGAGAAATTTCTGTGTTTTCTGAAACTACCAATTCATGGTTCTAAACAAAAGTTGTTCGAATACCTCCCATAGTATTTTCATTATAACATCAAATAAGTTTCCCCGTTTATTGAAAGTTTAGGCTTTTTAGTCTTAAAACTTCAATAAATATTAGTGAACGAGTGTAGCGAGGTCCTCTTTTAACTTGGCCATTTTGAATTTCCTATGTCTGTCCAGATGTTTGCTCCACAATGGCTGACAAATGCGTAGACCAATTTTAATTAAATTTGGCAGGAAATTTCTTTAAGCCAAGGACGAATGATGTAGGTACAAGTTTTTTCAATTTGGTTATCCGTTTAATAACTCATCTCGAGTGATTTTAATTTATAATTTTAAGCAATAGATCGAGTACTAAGGACATGTTTTTGTAATTTTGACGTTTATTGCGAGACTGACGTCTTAAACCACGTGAGAAACGGTTATTATATACAAATATAATAATGGAGGCCTATTAATTATAGTATTAATTTATTTCTATATAACTTGATCGTCAAGAAAAAAGATCAACTTCAAGTCCAAGGAGAAATTACAGGAGATATTTCTACTTGAAATCCAAAGAGAAATTTTAAGAGCGTAGCGAACGATAAAAACATGAAATAATTCTTAAGGTGGGGATGTAGGAAACGCGAGAAAAGGTCGGTGTTTTTGCAGTTTTTATAGCAACAAATTTTTTTGGCCAAATAAATAAAATATTGGTTCAGTAAAATCATATTATTTAATTTTATTCACATGGTGGGATCAACGGCTGTTGAATATCTGTCATGAGCATTGCGGCATTAGATGAGACACTTTTTAAATGAAGAGAAAAAGTTGTCACTAAATTCCAGGACACCCTAGACAGATATTCAACAACGGTTGAGATTACCATGCGAAAAACTACCAGAACACCTTAAAATTATGTACTTAGCCTTATTTTTTTAGTAAAGGAAGAGAGGTCTACTGTTCACAATATTACCAATAAAGCTATTTATATAACAATGAAAAGATCATGAAGATTTTGAAAAACGCTTGTAACAACTATGACTTGTAAATGTGTGTGATAGTTTCTTACAGAAAAATATAATATAAAATAAGCAACCTTAAATTATATAAAAAATATTTAGGCCTACCTTAGCCATGTAAATTTCATTAATTTAACTTTAATTTACAATCACTCTCTAGACAATCATAATGTGCACAAAGAATTTTGTTTATTTTAATATGTTTCAGGTGTTCAGCTATACTGTTTGCCATAAGTAACGAGGATAATAAACATTATTTAGACTGAAATCGGGCGTGGTTGGAGCAAAAATGTGGCCAACTTCCTTTCCATCGTGGCTAATTTTCATACGGGACCCTGGCTGTGCGGGAATGCGGATTAATTACGCAGCTAATCTCTGTCGTGTCTGAAGAGGAAAATGTATGGACCTGAAGTTAGATATACTTGTATGGGAGTGCTCCACTTTATTATCTGTCTGCGTGGCCGAGTGATTAGATTGTTGTATACACAGACTCCTACTACTCTGTACTATAAAGTAGCACTCCTTACAAGCGAGATTAACCTAAAGAATGTCGCTACGGATGATTACAAAGAAACATTCACAGGTAAATAAATAAATGAAAATGTATGTGCAAGGCAAAATTATCAATATAAAAAAAGTGAATTAAACAAACCCTAACATTAATATTAATTACTAAGAAAAGTCGCTAAATATAGGTAATCAATATTCTAACCAAAAATAAAATATAAGATGATGAAAATGTATTAATAGAATTTGCTGAAATTGTTTAGTTTCTAAAACCATGATTGGATAAAGTATTAGTATTTCTTATAAACTGTAAGTTAACACGACACCCATTAATTAGGGATACAGGGTGTACATAAAAGATTTAAATATACTAAGGACTTTAGACGCGTTAAGGGTTGTAAGGAAATTAAGTTACGAACGATGTAGGGTAGTCTTTAAATTGAAAAATGACACCTGGAAACGGGAATATAACCCGGAACTTTTGGCTTAGTACGCCAATGCTCTTGCCAGTTAGCTATCCAGGCGTCATCCCGTGCCGAGAGTAATTCTTCACTCATATTTTAGCTTTATATGACAATTTCTGCACGTCAATAACAGACTTTGCCTTAAAATATGAGTGAAGAATGAACATGGGCACGGGATTATTCCTGAATAGCTCTGTGGTTAGAGCATTGACGTACTAAGTCAAAGGACCTATGTTCGATTCCCGTGTCCAGGTGTCATTTTTCAATTTAAAGAATGTGATAATTTGATGCGGCTTTAGCCGTACTTAACAATTATTTATGATTGATTGGTTATTTAATTCATAAGGTAGAATAGGCTTAAAACTAAACCATACTCTTGCTCTACTCGCCTATATCCTCACACTATATTATGAAGGGAAGCTATTTTTAGAAAAAAAATTTTTTTGTAAACGCGTCATTACATACAATTTTGATTTCAGGAGTCCCGGGTGGAACTATTCAATATTTTTTTATTTCCGAAAAAAAAAAAATATGCATACGCTCTTTTAAAACACCTTTTTATTTTGCTTGATTTTTTTAATGTTTCTTAAATTTATATATTCATATATTATTTTAAGACATTGTAATTTTATTCAATGCCATAAGTGTATAACTGTGGCCAAATTATAGAGGAAGATTTTGATTCAAAAAAACTGCAAAGCCTTTTTCTCTTCTAATCATTAAATATATATATATATATATTTTTTAACTGTCTCAGTTATTGATTATTAATTTAAATTAGTATTGGAAAGAAACATGTTATAGTTAAAAAGTTGTTCATCTCATGCAATGTTGAACAAATTTTACTAGCAAATAAATATTTCCAACTAGAATGTAAACGATAAAACTGCAAGTGGAGAGGGTCGGCCGTATAAGGCAAAAACCTTAACTCAATGAAGTTATCTTAGAAGCAATTAGATTTTACTGCTTCGTTGATTGGTGGGATGTTCCATATAACCTTTAAGTATATGGTTGTTCTAACCAATCAACTTTTATTTGCAAAATATCTATAAAAAGTCTTGTAGTGTGTAAATTTAAATATTCGCCTAGCTACTTATAAATATCATGAATCAAATAGACAAAGCTATTATTTATGCTTTTAATGAGGATTACTCCATCTGGATATAATATTCTGAAAATTCAATTTTCAGAATATAAATATCATGTCAGCTATGACTGTTCTTGAACAGATAATTTAAATGGGATTAACTTTTATCCGTCACATTAGCTCAGTCAGTAGCGTGTCTGTCCACTTAGATAAGGGTCCCAGGTTCAATTCCTAGCATCGCTGAGATATTTATCATTGGTGAAAATATGAGATTCCACTTTCACAGTGATAAATTAACAGATGGAGGTTGGACGTTGTGTCTGTTCTAGATTTAAGCTAATCAATAAGTTTTTATATTGTTTGGCATTTATGACTGGGAATGAATGATATGGCATCCATCTTCAGTCACCTTATGTGTGGACTATTTGCCGATCTGTTGGTACAGAACGTTGCCCAGGGTGCAGCAGAGGAGGTTGTCTACACGTAGTACCCGTAATTAGATGACGCGATGATCGTTGTTATGAAGTTGTGGAGCCGGTGTGAGTCTTAACCTAACTTAAGCCTAATTTTCCAAACTCTGGTGACCATTGGGATCATTTCCCTTAAAGAAAGGATACCCAAGGTATCAGCTGGGAATCGAACCCGGGGCACCTAGGCTCGTGGCCATTTGCACTGACCACTACACCATGGGGCCAGTTAGTTAATAAGTGGTGATTTGATATAATCAGTCGAGTCTGAAAGGGCACGTTGTATATATTAAATATTTTTAAAAAAATTTAGGACCTATGAAGTGCAACTTTTTTCATCACTTAAATATGGATTTGGAATATAGTTGACAAAATACAACGTTAAATTTAAATGTAAAATATATTTAAATTGGTTTTATAATGTTTGCCGAAAAATATATTTATTTCTCTAGTCTTTTGATTGAATATTGGTTTTAGACATAAAGGCTCTGAATCTATACACTCAATGAATTATTGTTAATATTAATGTTACTATGCGTTCTGTTTTTCGAC
>CABFWB010001114.1:164090-185997 GCA_902151455.1 Timema bartmani | reverse complement strand
AAAAAGATAGCTGCTGCACTTTGAAATAAACACAATTGACTTTAAGCATTACGTTATTATTTTAAGAAGAGTATATTTATAGCAGTATAAATGGAAAACTTTTAGGAAAAGTACATGATTTTGTGTATCTTAACAGAACGTTTTGTAATAATGGAAATATAGATTTTTCCTTTTTTTGGCGTTTAGCATAAGTGACCGGAAGGGACAAGACATCCAATTCAGCCGCCTCTTGTGTAGACTATTCACCACTCTGGTAGCACAGAGCATTGCCCAGGGTACAACTTAAGGAGGTTGTCTACACGTACCCGTAATGAGATGATGTGATGATAGTGAATATGGAGGAGTGGGTCAGTGGGAGTCTTAAACCTAGCTTAATTATAATTTACTAGCCCCTGGTGACCATTGGGATAATTCCCCATGGGAGAAAATACCAGCTGGGAATCGAACCCGGGACCCATAAGTTCGTAGCCAGGTGCACTGACCACTACACCACGGGGCCGGAGGGGATGGATGGTGAAATTGATAGATGAGGGAACGCATCTTGGAGAGTAGTCAAGTAGGTTGTATGTGGACTATTGCAAATAATGAAATAGTATCCAAAGTGGCAAACATGGAAGTATAAAAAACTGTGTTAACGCTAACATTGTTGTATGAATGTGTAGCGTAGGTTGGGCAGGAGAAACACAAGAGCAAGTTGAATGTGGTTGGAATGATACATCTAAGAAATGTATGTGGGAAAACTCGTATGGATAGAGTCGGTAATGAATAGTTGCTCAAGGAGTATGGTTTGAAGAGGAGTATAATAAGTCAATGTGAAAGAAGAGTCTTAGGTTAGTTTGGGCCTATTGAGAGGATGAGTATGGATTGAGTGACGAAACAAATATATGATGGTATAGTGTGTGGATGAAAAAGGAGAGGTAAGCCATGTAAGACGTGATAAAATGTTGTAGACAAATGTGTTGAAAAGATAAAAGTTAAAATTTTAAGAATAAAAGTGAATGTATGACTAAGCGCAGGGGTGGATCCAGATCATTTTCATAGGGGAGTCATAATTATAAATAACATAGTTACTTACAATGTTTGATTTTTCTTTAAAGCCATTTTATTATATTATTATATATTATATTAAATATTATATTATATTATATTATTTACTAATTTATCATTCCTATGTGATCTTATGTCTGTTTTAAACCGTGGTCATCCTCTCCAATTTTTTTAAATCAGATAGTTTTTATAAACTATTTGGAGTGAACCTCCTTCAACAATTGAAAAATAGTTCACTCTAGAAGCTATGAATAGTCTTTGCCTTGATTATTTTTAAATAGATTCTCTTATAAACCATTTAAAATGTTCTTCACCTAGAAATCTTTCAATTTTGGATGCCCCTCAAAGCTATTTATAGTGATCCTCACCTTAAATTTTAGGATTTTTAGATACCTATAGAAGTAAATCTTTGAAGTGGTCTTCCACTGACAACATTTTAAAAATTGAATTTTTTCAGATACAAGGCTATTTGGGGTGGTCCTCACCTGAAAATTCTTCAAAATGACATGCATCTTGAAGCTATTTGGAGTTCTTCTCCCCTAGACATTTTTAAAATTTGGATGACCTTAGAAGCCATTAAGAGCTTTCCTTCTCTGAATTTTTCTGCCAGTTAGATGCCTTTAGTCTATTAGTTATTTTATACGGTCTTTTCTGGCTAATTTCTGACAATAGAATGCCTCTAAAAGTAATTTGGTATTTGATTCAAGGCCATCTTTCAGCTTCATATTCGATAATATAAGAGGACTTGAAATATATCTGGGGGGCGGGGTATTCCAAGGGGGAAGAGTCTCCAACAGTTTCACCGCTATACTGTCCATACATAATCTATATTCGGTATTTGTGAACTAATCTCAGGTGATAATCTTCTTTGAGGTGTGGTAGTCTACCGTCTCTATGCGGAATTATGCTCGTTACAAGATATGCACGACAAATATTCGTACATGAAAACGAAAATTTTTTCCACACTTGCGTGAGCCATACCGAACATTGAATAAACGGTGGACGAATAACGAACGTGTGAACCCGGATTAAGAGGTGTCTGCGCGTAAAAAGATAAAAAATTGTATAATTTATCTGTGTTGTATTTTCTTTCTAAAATTTGAACTTTCAATTTGTTTTTTGTATTAGTTTTCTATCTTTCACAAGGGAGTCAACTGATCCCCTGACCCCCCTCCCCCTGAATACACACCTGAGTGTATGGATGTTGTTGAATCGAAGGGAATATGCAAGGATAGGGAAGTGTGAAGAAAGTTATTGAGGTTGGATTAAGTGTGGAGTTGTTTTTTGAGCTATATGCACAGTTTTTGGTCTACCTCGCAAGAGAATGGCATGATTAGGTATGTATGTATTATAGTGAAGAATTAAATAATTAATTATGGTCTCTAATTTGTTAATACTGCATTTATTAATAATACTAATTAGGGCCCGGATGTATATTTAAACAACTAAAATATGCAAAAATCCAAATAAATGACACTCTTGAGTATGTATTTCAATGGCAGCACTTGACACTATGTTAGTGAAAAGAAAGTCTAAAGACTTGTACTCACTAGAATACACTGTTGCGTTACAATTTAGGGATGTTACAATGAGTCATGCAACATTGTGTTGCAAGTGTAAAGATGCTTTTCTTATACATTGTTAGGTGTTCACACATATTTTTAAAACCAGAAAAAGTTTAACTTGCCATGTCGAACGAAGCAGCTCTTGCAGCACTTTATGCTTTTTTAGTGTTGAATTGTGAGCGCCAAAAATAAGACCATAACGTTGGGGGTTGCGAAAGTTATTTACGAAAGGGTACAAATCTGGACTCGTTCTTCTGGATACCCTAACATAATATGATGGAGGTGGTTTTAAAGATCATACGAGGATGGCTATCACTGAATTTAAACTCCTGTTGATTAATATTGGAGGGAGAGTTACAAAAGAAAGGACGAAATTAAGGAAACTATCCTCCTTCAATCAGACTAGCTGCTACTATACCCTTTTTGAAAGTGAAGATTCTTTCACAAGTCTAGTGCAACCCATCAAGATTAAGGATTTTGCAATTCGTTCCTGAATTGTGCGAGACTATCTTTACCCTCCTGAATAGATTTAATAAGGTAAGCGAAAAATAAAATGTACAAAATAAATTATTATATTTATCATATAAGTACAAAAACAAGAAGACTATATTTGTAATACAGTACAAATGAATAATTGTAATATAGAAACAAAAGATTGACAAGCTACATTTTTTAATTTTCTAAAAAAAAAATTACAATAGACTAGAGATTGTTTAGAAGAAAGGTACTTAAAGTAGCAGGGGCTTGAGTTGGAGGATTAGAATCAAAACTAGAAGAAGGTGACAAAACGTAGTACTCAGTGTCACTGCAGGAAGATGGTACTGTATTTGATGAATATCATATTGTAGTCAGTAAGCTTGAGTATTATTGAGTATTGTTAATATTATCTATATCTAGTTTCACTTGTGGAAGATGTAATTTTGTGATCGGTTTGAAAAATTATTGGATTTTGAGTACCATGCAAATCCATTTGCAAACGGAATAAATTTCATTAAAGTTATTTTGATCAACGGCAGTCTATATCCGTTCTTTGTTGCTATTTCGTAATGTAGCAACGACGGGTTCTCCAAAATGGTGAGTTCATTTCGTTTTGGTACTACTTCACTCATTGATCTCATATAGCCAAAGTTTCCTGGGCGATGTCATCAGAAATATTTTAAATACTTTTGGGCGATTTGTGTTTCCAGTGTTTGGTATAGGTACGGTGACCATATTTCTGACAGTGAAAATCGGGACAACTTGGCAACATTTTCCAAAAATAGCATAAGTGCATAAGCTTAAGGGATAAGCCTAATTAAGAACAAACATATTCCAAGATTTTTTATTTTTAGTAATTTAAAAAACATAAATTACATTAATATGTCATAGCTATAAAGAAATATGGGCTACGTAAGAATGGTAGTAAAAACTACTGGACTCATCTCAATCTCTAAGACAAAGTGTCTCACAGTAACAAGTAATTTTAAAGTTTAAATAATATGAGTTTTGGGAAAATTATATTTTGTAAAAATATAGTAGGCTATTAAAAATTATGATGTTTTTCTGTTCATTTTCCTACTTCTACTCGTTTTCAGTTGATTCAATGATTTAATTTTATGTTAGATGTCTATTTGTGACTTATAAAGGCTGCCATTTTTAAATTCCGTATATAAAATCTATGTGCATTGAATATTTGCTTAATCTAGAGGGGTAGCAACCAGCCACCCCACCGCCACCACCACCGGTGCAAAGGCAAAAACACACGGAGTTTATTCAAATAATCTCAATAAAAGTAAAATATTATAAATGTAACGATTTTGATATTTTTACTCTACTGTAGAAACTATTTTCATCAGTCAGACAATTCGTGACATTTTGGTCGTTATTCGGGACGCCGGGACACAGCCCTTAAAATCGGGATGGTCCCGATTTTTTCGTGACGTATGGTCACCGTAGGTATAGGGAGTTCTTCTCCTGCTCTTTAATAACATGTTCTGCCCCTTCCTCTTTTTCAAATTCATTTCCACTGCCTGTAAAAATAAATAGAATAAAAAATAAAAAGTCAGAGAAAGAGATGTATGATACATATTAATACATTATTTAGAATACAGTAATAGTTAAAATCATATTTCTTATTTTTCTAGTTTCCTAAATCTAGCTACGAATGCGGATTTTCCCTCACTGTTTAGGTAGTATCGATGGAAAGCACCTACAGATATTGGCACCCGATAATAAGGGGAGTATGTACGTCAATTATTAAAGATTTTTCAGCATTGTGCTATTTGTAATAATGGCCTCTTAACTACAATTTCATATATGCTGAAGTACCAGGTACCAGGGATGACTATCTGACGGCGGCGTCTTTAAAAAAATACTATTCTATTTGAAAAGATGCAGCAAGGAAATTTGCATTTCCCAGCTGCAGAGTCTCTGTCACAAATAATGAAAACCCATTCCCTATGTTTATTGTCACAGACAATGCGTTTTCACTGTCAACAAACATAATGGAATGCTATCCAGGGCACAAACTGGAGCAGTGCTTCTTTTTGACTCGGTAAACATTTTATTTTTACGTCGAAATGGCGATTTCAAAGTGTGAATTTTCTTGTCCAGATCAGCCACGAACACGTGGTATTTTAACACCAATTCAGAAGAAGGATGATTTTTTTTTTATTTCAATCCTTGTTGTAAGGAGAAAGTATTTATCCCACAAACATGGTATAGAATTCAGGTATTATCAATTTAAATGTTAGTTCAGTAGACCACATGATCAAGTCTGCCAAGCACAACCAAGCACAACCAAGCACAGTAAACTGAAAATTGATGATCTTTGTTCCTAAACATGTCCACGCTATGAATTATTGCACAACATTGTATTATATTTTCCATTTAAATGGGACTCATGAAACATGTGTCTGGGCTGTAGTGATACTGCTACAATTCTTTTCCACATTGTTGCCAAACTGAATCGGTACTGTTCAGCGTCAGTTTTGTAACATTGTTTCGCAACAATGTATCTTAATTTGTACTAGGTTAAAGAAGCTTGATATTTATTAAAGAAGAAAATATAGAATTAAGACGCACCCACCCCTTCCCCTATCCAATAAATTAACTAGGGTTTTCCCCATGTGTACTTTATTTAGGTAATGAGGTAAAATCCATTTCCAGCTTAAATTATTAATTTTCCTTTAGGGGCAAGCTCCATTTGTCTTTATGTTTGTAATTTATAGCAAGATGGGCAGCCATCACTTGAGCTCAGAGAAGTTCAACCAAGACGACTAATGGGGGCTGTTGAAGAAGGTGGCGTATCCAAAGATGAAGGTGAACAGGGTCAATGGGGTGAGTAATTATTAATGTGTATTATTTATAATTAACTCATTAGAAAAAATACAAAATTGCATTTATATCTCGAGAGAAAACAAGAGGTAAAGTTGGCTTACAATTTATTTAGTAATAAAATTATATATTTTGAAGTAATTATTTAGAGGCAGGGCTCCTCCTACCAATTTGGACCCCAAAAACTACTAATCCCGACGGAATAAAGGTATTATTATAGCTGAATCTCCTTTTAAGAATATTGTAAATCTGGTAGAGGCTGTTTAATTTTATTCTATGCGGTGCCTTAATGGTATCAACTTTTGTACAAGAAATATTACCCGATTTGGTAATCGAATTGCTTAAGGCGTCATACTTGCAATAGACTAAACTACTGATGTTGGGGTGATTGGGGTTTTCCACCTTCCCTCCAAGGAAATCCAGTCTAACTTAATCTCATTTTAAACTTAATAATCCCTATAACACTAACCTGATGAGTTTAATCTAGTACATCCCAAACGGTTAGGGAGACGTGGAGGTCAAATAATAGATATATAAAATATTAATATGTTGTTAAATTAAAATATTATCCTACTTGTACAAGAAGGGACATAATCTCGAAATGTGCTATTACTAGAGATAGGGTAAAATAGCATTAATTTTCATTTTTTTAGCATTAATTATTGGAAATTTGGCGTTTTGTGGCATAATTTAGTATTTTGTAGCAAAATAGGTAAAGATGTCTTTCGTCAATGTTTTTAGGGCCTATACAAAGGATTTATGATAAAAGCAACGACTAACGGAATGTGGCGATTAGCCGGATGGGCTGTGGAAGGCACAGGATGCAAGTAAAGCCCGAGCTGAAGCACACAGACGAGTGAAACTCAATGATTTTTTAATCACTTATTTCAGCTGAAAAACTTCGTTTTATAGAAATTCTCAGCATTTTATTTAAATGCACAGCATTTTCAGGGAATTCGCGTCTATTTCGCTAAATAGAATAATTTAGCTAACATACTCTCAAAATCACGTTTTTCGCGTTAATTCGCGAAATAAAAATCGCTTTAAGCACTTTCAAATGCCATGAAACGCAAAGAAAACTTATAAATACCCTATTTTCGACCCTTTTTTTCTTTTCACGCTTTTTGCAAAAGCGAATTTACCCTATCTCTAGCTATTACATATGTAAATCATGGTTTTGAATCCTCAATTATCCTAGAAATTTATATTGTGGCCCTAGTAAATGTTTACTTTATTTTTAGAGGAGGGCTAGATCAATGTATCTAAACTTTTGTTTAATCTCAGAAGTTGAGCAATGATATTTTAAATACATTTTTATTATCTATTTTTATCCTTTTAGGATGTTTCTAAGTAATTCACATCTATGTTGACTTTAACCATATTTCTAAATAATAAGCCTTTTTTCTATGATGACGTGGAGTATATGGATGGCTGCCAAGCGTCTCAGTTCCCAGGTAGGCATCCACCATGAGATATTTAGATAAGATTCAACGTTCGAGTTTGATATAGCTTTGGTGGTTATATAGTTTGTGTTCTCTACTGATATTGATAGCAAAATTTGTCTCTGTATTATCTATAAACGTCTTACTACTTGGTTTGAACAATTATAGTCTTCCATAATAAGTTTTAGTAGGGGAGAGGGGATTTTCCTCGAGTCCCTATTTCTAGGGAGCTCCCCAATAATAACTTTCTCTTTTATAGAGGAAAGTATTGTCATCATTGCAACACACTTGTTCTAGAGAAAATCATAATGTTTTTTTTTTCTATAACCAAATAGTTCAAGTGGTGAGCGTTGTATAATTAAAAAAAAGTAACGTTATTGTTGTGCATTATCAAATAAACATTCTCTTTGTTTCATTACTAAACACGCGCTCTATTGCTCTGTGTTATCATAGCAATGCTTATAATGTTTTGTTATTTTTATGCAAGATAATAAGTGTTGTTTTTCATAGTGTTGTTTTAATATATTAAATCAACAGTGTTGTTTAATAAATAATACCAACAGGAGTGCTCAGGATGCCGTAAAAACGTTTATGTTGCATAGTTAAATAAATTACCTGTGTGTTTAAAAATTATAGGGTGATCAGAAGTGAGATAATACTAAACACGTTTTTGACGCCTAAAATCAGTAAGTTTTCCATGAATGTTGGATAACATCCGGATTCTCAATGCACATTAAAAAAACTAGTAAAATACAATTATGACATATGGAGACAACAAATGGAAGCAATCCTTATAAAGAACGACCACTGGGAATACGTCGATGGAACTATTCTCAGGCCGGTAACAAAGGAGGGTTCCGACGTGGCAACCATTGCCGCGAATGTCCCACTCACGGACTCTTGGGTAAAAGCCGATCGTAGATCTAAAGCCGACATTGTCTTGGCTGTGAGTCCCGCAGAGCTTTGTTACATAAGACATTGCGAAACATCCCATGAGGTATGGCAAATACTTAAACTAGTTTATCAGTAGAAGGGGCCCGCTAGGAAAGCAATTCTTCTGAAAAAGCTTTTGTTCACAAAAATGAATGAGGGTGAAAACATGGCAGATCACCTCACAAACTTCCTCAACACCGGTGATAGACTCAAGGAAAGGAAATCTGCTTCTTTGAAGAGTTATTAAGTATAGTGTTACTGTATATTGTACCAGATAGGTATGATAAATTTTGCTGCGCAATTGAAGCTAGAGATGAACTGCCGTATACAGAGTCGTTGAAAGTAAAACCTCTCGAAGAGTACAGTGCAAGAAAGGAAAATAAAATTGACTCAGAGGGCATGGGCACTTTTTATGTAAAATCCTACGGAAGACGAAATGTAAATAAAAACAAATCATCAGATACGAGCCATACAAATTAAAATGATAGAAATAGTCAAAACCAAGGCCAGGGTTGTGCGAAAAATCAAAATTTCAAAATATAAAAGAAATTATATAAATCAAACTATTGTAAAACAAACCCCGGGCACAAAGCAGCTGATTGCTGGACAAAAATGTCGAATGACAAGCAAGCAAGTTTCAATGGCATCGTAGCAAATTTTTGCAGTTGCAGAAGAGTTTGTGACTTTGTTGTCAGAGAGCACTCTCCTCACGTAGCCAACTCGAATAGATGACGTGTGGTGTGTCGACAGCGGAGAAAAAACACATATGTGCCGCGACAAGAGTAGTTTTTCGGAGCTCCCGCCAACCGTAAATCGGAAGGTTAGGTTAGCGGATGACAGCACAACCTACATAAATGGAATTGGAACTGCCGTAATGAGCGTTTTGAACGGAAAAGGACAAATAGTAAGAGTGAGGTTAGAAAACACACTTTCTGTACCCATACTTACGACAAATTTATTTTCTATTTGAAAAACCGTTCATAAAGAATGAGGCGTGTGTTTCAAAGAAAATCATGCTGAAATTGTCGATAAAAACAGTGAAGTGTTGCTGACTGCCCATAAACGCAGAAATTTGTATTTTATCGAACATGACGTGCCAAATGTAAATTCAACATATATAACTAATGTTAGTGCAACGAACAACCTTAATGAACTTGAAAAGTGGCACAGGAGGTATGGACATTTAAATGTACATGACGCGTAAGCTTGTTCAGAAAAATATTGTTAGTGGAATGGATTTTAAGACCTGAGAACCATTTTCAATTTGTGAAACTAGCATCTTAGGAAAGCAATCTGCTACTTCTTTTCCAAAATGGTCCTAGTCGAAGGGTGAAATATTACTTGAATTAGTGCACTCGGATGTTTGTGGCCCCATGAGAGTAAAGTCTCACGGTGAAGCTTCTTATTTCACAACGTTCATGGATGATAAATCTAATTGGGTAGAAATGCATTTTCTGGAAAACAAAATTGATGTGAAAAAGGCTTTCGAGACTTTCATAGCGTCAGCATAAAATCGCCATGAAAGGAAAATTCAAACTTTGCGGACAGGCAACGTTTTGGAGTACTGCAGAAAATATTTCACAGAAGAGATGCGTATCACATGTATAAGAACAGAACGTACGGTAGCAGAAGCCCCAGAACAGAAAGGCAAAGCCATGCGCATGAATATCACACTGGTGGGGATGGCGCGATGCATGTTGTTTGGTCTGGCTTACCAAAACGTTTCTAGGCGGAAGCGATTACCACAGCCGCTTACATAAGGAACATATGTCCATCAAAACAGCTGGAAGAACAAACACCATATGAAATTTGGTATGGTTTGAAACCAAAAATAAGACAATTTAAGACTTTTGGTTGCAAAGTTTATATGCTGACTAAAGCTTCAAGTAAAGGAAAGTTTGATCCAAGATCCAAAGCAAGTATTTTTGTAGGATACTCCACATAATCAAAGGCATACCGAATTTGGGATCCAGAAAAAAGGAAAATAGAAATCGAGATGTTAAAGTTTTAGAGAATTTTGAGACTGTTGAGGTTTTGAATGAACATAAGGAATCTGTGAACTTTGAACCTGCTTACTTCTATGTTGATAACAGTGCGAAAGACACTGTATCTGAAGAAGCTGATGAACATTTAGATAAAGTCAAAGAAAGTGACCTCATTAATTCTGAACCTGAGGTCAATGATAATAACATCCAATCAAATAATTCAAGTGCTTTTTTTCAGAAAACCCAAGCCAAGACTGCACAGTGACTAAGAATAAGAGGCGGCCTGGTTGACCTAAATTGATTACAGCTGGTAAGCCAGGAAGAGCAGCATAATTATTTAATTTGGTTGCGCGAAATCCTGAAATTGTGAGCTTGTAGTTTGAAGAGGGTAAATCCGTCATTACAAGAAGCTTTAGAAGGACCATATGCAGCAGAATGGTAAAAAGCGATGGAAGCTGAGTTTAACGCTTTGACACAAAGCAAATCCTGGACATTGAAGCCACGTCCTAAAAATAAAACTTTCATTGGCTGTCGATGGGCACTCAGGACAAAGTATGGATCATATGGTAATGTCGAACGCCGCAAGGCTAGATAAGTAGAGAAGGGCTACAATCAACGTCCTGGGATCGAATTCCATGAACATTTTCACCAGTTGCTTGAGTTTGCTCAATAATATTGGTTGCTGATTTAGCAGCAAAGTTGTGACTTACTTTGTACCAAATTGATATTGTAATGGACTACATAAATGGAGATCTTGATGAGAAGATCTTTATGGAGCAGGCAGACGGTTTCAGTACCCCTTGAATGGAACATCTAGTTTGTTTGCTCTAAAAGTATATCCATGGACTGAAGCAGTCAGGTCATCAATGGTTTAAAAAATTGCACGAAAAACTAAAGACCTTTGGGCTAAAACAATTAGTTAGTGACAATTGTGTCTACTATATGAATGATGTTTGTATGACTCTGATCGCGGTTGTCTATGATGATGATTTCATCATCGCGACAAACAGCAACGAAGCTTACACAAGATTAAGAGATGATTTATCTAAAAACTTCTAGATTAAAGACTTAGGAAATCTGCACTACTGTCTTGGAATTGAATTTAAACAATATGAGAATTCAAAGTCGGTCACTATGTTACAGAGATCATATATAGATGATGTTCTCAAGAAATTCAGTGGGCAAGACTGCAAACCAGTGAACACTCCATTCGATGGAAACAGTAATATATCCAAAGACATGGAGCCGTCCACAAAGGAAGAGATAGAGAAAATGAAGGATGTTCCATGCCAGAAACTGATTGGTTCTCTGATGTACCTCGCAGTATCGACAAGAAGACCTGACATTGCTTATGCAGTGAGTTCCTTGAGCCAGTACAATCTGAACCTTGGGATAGTACACTGGGTTGAAGCAAAACGTGTCTTGTGATACCTGAAAGGTACGAGAAACCGTGGACTAGTCTACAAAAGATCGGGTGCTGAACTGATTAGATATGTGGACACAGACTGGGGAGGATCTCATGACAACCGGAGATCATATACAGGCTACATTTTGCAAGTGGCAGAATCTGCCGTGACGTGGGAGGCAAGTAAACAATCCACCGTAGCTCTTTCGAGCACTAAAAGAGAGTACATGGCTCTCATGGACGCCGCAAAAGAGACCGTTTACTTGTGGAACCTGTTAAAAAAATTGGTTATTTTAGTATCAATGTAAAATCAACCCTCGTCTATTGTGACAATCAAGGAGCAGAAAAGCTCATGCATAATCCCGTGTACCACTCGCGTACCAAACACATTGACATTCGGCATCACTATATACGCGAAGTTTTTGAACGAGGAGAAATAAAAGTTAAGTACATTCCAACAAACGAGATGATATCTGATGTTCTTACCAAAGTTCTGTTTGTACCGAACCATCATAAGTGTTTACAAGGAATTGAAGTGAGAGACATTAATATGTTAACATGTGTTTGAGAGGGGGTGTTGTGTATTGTAAGTAAACATTATCTTTGTTTCATTATCAAATACGTGTTCTATTGCTCTGTATTATCATAACAATGATATAATGTTTTGTTATTTTTATGCAAGATAAAAAGTGTTGTTTTTCATAGTGTTGTTTAGCAAATAAAACCAAAAGTTATTTAAATACACAGTTATCATTAATTTATTTGCATTTCATTTACCATAAAAGGCAGCAGGCTTACCTTTCTGGTTTCATTATGAAACAACTTAAATATTATAGGACATAAGCTGCGCCCATCAATACAATACTGTAATCTTTCCCTATAACCGGAATGTAGGGGAGACTGTTGTACCTTGAGCATAGTGTTCCTTGGAACACCCCTTGTTTCTAATCAATACTGTACTCTATTAGCGATTTGTAGAAGTATATTGCACAACAGATCACCATTACGCTTAACAGCTACTGTGGGTGGTTTGCGGTCAGTTGTGGAGTATTTTAGTTTTTTTCTGAGCCTCTGTTGTAATTATTTTGTGTTGTGTTTGTGTGTGTATATAAGAAAAACAATAGATGACAAAACACAGGTTGACAAGATTGTATTTCCGGTAATTTTATTGTTACAGGTAAAATGCCACGTAGTAAACTTGGTGTTAAGGGGAAGTCTCTTGACACAGATGCCATTAGTAAAACTGTAGAGGTTGTCAATGCCCTGCCCTGACCAAAGAATTTCCCTACGGGAGACTTGTAAGATCTGTGAATTGTCACTTGCCACCTTACTACAACAACTTACAGCTTACAAAATAAATGGTACGGCGCACCGCACAGACTTTCTCTCTCTTTCTATAAACTCGTAAGATTTCTGAACGGAATAATGTACATTGTATCATCACCACTCCACATAAGAACACGCATAAAATAATATACAATGATATAGAATCAATGAGAAAAGAGGCGCATCTTTGTCCACCTAAGAGCATTTCAAACAGTTTAATGTCTTCCACAAGGGTCAACACTTCGTATTAAAATTTCGATTTCTGGTTAAAATTTTAACATTTTATAAGGTGTTGCAGATCTTCAAGTCATCGCATTGATATTTAATTATTCATTTATACATTTTGACCAATAAAAAATGTAAATATTGACTATTGAGTCTAAAATGGAGATAGATCATTGCTATGCAAACATTTCTCCTAAGAGCTTTAAGGAAAAATAACATACTTTTTTAGATACTTATATTTAATTACTCTATGGCATTGGAGAATTATTGCGTTAAGACTTAAGTAGTATATGTTTACAACTAAAGCTCACAAAATTGTATTAATATATTTGCAAATATCTCAGAAACTGTTGCTTTTATAAAAATATATGTCAAATAAAAGTTTTTTATTTCTAATAGTCCTACAATTTTGCAATGATAAGTTGTTTAGTTTCTCAAATAGTTGTGGAGATACGGAAATTAACGCTTCTGTAAAGTACCCTAAAAATCATTTTCATAGGAAAATGAAAATAGCCAGTTTATTTATAATCTTAATCAACGCCTAGATACGAATTTTAATCAAAATCGTTTGAGCAGATTTTGAGAAAACCAAATTTTTCTCTTTTCGCCCTTCAGTAAACTACCCTTAATTTTAAGTTTTTATAGACACACAGACAGACGGCATTGCAAAGACTATTTTTTAGGGTTCGGGGGGTCATGAGACGTCGACATCCATCAACATTTCAGGTTAGTTTTTTTTTACGGTCGCAATACTTAAACTTTAATGTCCAAAAAGTTAAAAAAATTCATATAATTGCGTATAGATTGAAAGTTATTGATTTTATAAAAATATGTTTCGGATAAAATATCTGTATTATAAATATATATACATATTTGTAATGCTAAGTAATTTCATATCTCAAATAGTTTCGGAGCTATTATAAAAAATGTTAATTGACGCATCAGACCGGAGCCCTTAAAGCCATTTTGCCGAAATATTGAGGGTAGCCATTTTGTTTGGAATATTTATTAATGTTTATAAATGAAATTTAATCAAAATCGTTAGAGCCGATTTTGAGAAAATCGACTTTTTCTCTTTTTGCCCTTCAGTAAACTACCCTTAATTTTAAGTTTTAATAGACACACAGACAGACGGCATTGCAAAGACTATTTTTTAGGGTTCGGGGGGTCATGAGACGTCGACATCCATCAACATTTCAGGTTAGTTTTTTTTACGATCGCAATACTTAAGCTTTAATGTCCAAAAAGTTAAAAATATATATATAATTGCGTATAGATTGAAAATTATTGATTTTATAAAAATATGTTTCGAATAAAATATTTGTATTATAAATATATATACATATTTGTAATGCTAAGTAATTTCATATCTCAAATAGTTTCGGAGCTATTATAAAAAATGTTAATTTACGCATCAGACCGGAGCCCTTAAAGCCATTTTGCCGAAATATTGAGAGTAGCCATTTTGTTTGGAATATTTATTAATGTTCATAAATGAAATTTAATCAAAATCGTTAGAGCCGATTTTGAGAAAATCGACTTTTTCTCTTTTTGCCCTTCAGTAAACTACCCTTAATTTTAAGTTTTAATAGACACACAGACAGACGGCATTGCAAAGACTATTTTTTAGGGTTCGGGGGGTCATGAGACGTCGAAATCCATCAACATTTCAGGTTAGTTTTTTTTACGATCGCAATACTTAAGCTTTAATGTCCAAAAAGCTAAAAATATATATATAATTGCGTATAGATTGAAAATTATTGATTTTATAAAAATATGTTTCGAATAAAATATTTGTATTATAAATATATATACATATTTGTAATGCTAAGTAATTTCATATCTCAAATAGTTTCGGAGCTATTATAAAAAATGTTAATTTACGCATCAGACCGGAGCCCTTAAAGCCATTTTGCCGAAATATTGAGAGTAGCCATTTTGTTTGGAATATTTATTAATGTTCATAAATGAAATTTAATCAAAATCGTTAGAGCCGATTTTGAGAAAATCGACTTTTTCTCTTTTTTCCCTTCAGTAAACTACCCTTAATTTTAGGGGTAGATATCCAATTCCAAAAACCCCTCGGGGCAACCCTATGAAAACCCTAGATATCAAGTTTCAGCTCAATCGGTAAAATAGTTTAGGCTCTAGTTGGAGGTACAGACAGACAGACAGACAGACAGACAGACAGACGGAAATTCAAAAACCACTTTTTCGGATTCAGGAAGTCATGAAACGTCAAAATTCATCAAAATCTCGAGTTCGATTTTTTTGACGATCACCATACTTTCTCTACCTGTAAGATAGAGAGAAAGTAAATATAGGGGAGAAGGATTTCTATTATTCTACGAGTAGTGCTGTCAAATTAATTTTTAGTGACAATATATTATAACAATTGCTAAAATGCAATATAGGCTCACAAAAAAGGCGTGAGAGAACTAGCATTAAATTTGCAGCTTCTAATAAGAAAAATTATTCAGAGAACTGAAATAGTGAACAAATAGCCGGAAAAGAGTGGATGTGGTGGTTCATGAGTAGACATATCGATACAATTTCTGTGAGAAAGCCAAAAACTACCAAATCATTCCGGTCAACTAGATTTAGCAAAACAAATGTTGATGCCCTTTTTTAACGAATCTGGAAAGTGTCCAAGCCCGTTTTGGCCCCATTTCTCATCCAATAATATAAAATTTGGATGATACCGGGTTTTCTACAGTTTAAACTCCATCACAAATTGTTGCCCCTAAGGGATAGAAACAGACTAAAAGCTGCACGTCATCTGCAGAGAGGAGCAACACCGTGACCATAGGACCCACCATAAGCATTATTGGAAATCACATGCTACTAGTGCTGGTTTTTTCGAGAGTGAATTTTAAATATAGGATGCTGTTTGGTGCATCTCCAGGAACATTAGAAGCAGCAACACAATCTTGATAGTCAAATGAAGAAATATTTTTGACATTCCTATCCCAATTCATTCCTTTTGTGAAATTTTACTCCTGGACAGTCATGAATCACAGATTTCCATGAAAACTGTTACAAGAGCTTTTGTTGCTGGTTTTGTTATGGTAACTTTCCTACCACACACATAAGATAAATTGCATCCCCTTTATATGACTCTATTTGGACCTTTGAAAACTTATTACAATCAAGGATTGTATGCATGACTTGTGAATTACCCTGGATTAATTTCTACATATACAGTGTAGCTGACATTTTGGGAACGTCTTTTCCACGAGCATTTTCAACAAGTAACATTGTTAATGGTTTCAAACACCCTGGTAGCTTCTCGTTATATCGTGAACTATTCTCGGAAGAAGATTTTTCTTTTGTAGTCATGTAACTGATCGTAAAACTTGTGAGATTCCAGAAAATTCAGATAATTAATACGACCACAGAAACTCCAGAAATTGGCGAGACTTCAGAAACTGTTAGACCTTTGTACCGCAACGGAGGAAATCTGATAACTCCTGAGAAAGTATTACCGTTTTCCAAGACAAAATCCAGAATAAACGGGAACCGGGGAGGAAAATCGTGAAAAACAAGAATATTCACAGACATGCCAGAGAAAGAAGATATCAAGAGATTGAAGGGAAACCGAAGCCAATCAAAATGTCAATCTTCAGTCCATCGACATAAAATTTACTCAGTGAATAAAGTTAATGGATCTTCCAGAAATATAATAAACTGAGTAAAGGTATCACCAGTCCATGAACATCTCATAAGGCTTAGTGTCCTTCAGGAAAAAGCCTATTATTGTTTATACTTATGATGAAGACAGCGTGGATGAAGAGTGCATTATTTAACCAACCATGTAATCAAGACAAAATTGGAGAGCAGTTGATTCGCTGTCTAAAATGTCTTCGGTGGTCCCATGAACTAAGTTCTGGAACTGGGGGCAAAGGATGGAAATCATATGTGTACGACATTTGCAAGAAGTGAATGTTAATATATAGATGGATTAAAACTAAATCATTTGTAAAATTTTTATATTTTTAAATTTCTTCATCAATACATCATTGATTTTGAACAATATCACTTCTATGTCCGTATTTTCCAAGTTCATGAATATGTTAGTTTGGTTTCATTTCTCCACTAATATTATGTAATGTAAAATTTATTTTGTAAGTAAATATATAATTACCATGTTTAATTTTATTTTCATAAAACATCAGGTGGTTTCAAGGTACAAGAGTGTATGTTACAAGGTATACGAGGCTCATGTTCCTTAGAACAAGTTTCTTGTTTAAAAAAAAAATTGTTTATGAAATAAATGTATAATAGAAACAGTAATGTGCTTTTTATTAACTATACATTCCTTGTTCTAAAACGTTTAATAGAAGTTTTAAGCTATACCTACAATGAAATTGAGAATAATTTGAATATTTGAATAAGTGTTCCAAGGTAAAACATCTTTCCTACATATTATGGTAGCCGCAAGTGCCCAGTGTTTTATAGGTATAAACCGAATCACTATTGAGTTAAACAACACATACTAGCAGTGAACAAATTTGGATAACTTTTTAACATCACAAACTAGTACTAGCGTGATTTACTTTTTCGGACTCTTAATATTTGTAAAAGTTAGAATAAAAATATACTTTTAACCCCCACTTTTCCCTTTGTACGCATGTATAGTCTCAAATTTGTTTATTTTGAAGAAACCTGAACTGGTGGTCACGATAATACTGTATTTATACGTTTAGAAACAAGCATGTGTGGATATTTTTAAGTTTCCATAAGTACACTGTACTCTGATTGATAGCATTCTTAACATTACGAACAAAACTATGACCCTAAATTAGAAACTACGCCATAGTGAATAAAATCAATGAAAGAAAAAGTTTCTACTTCACGGGGTGAATGAAAGGTGCATGAATTAATTCTCTCCTTTCCGTGTTTTATGGTGTTGGAATTGTCCGCATAGATCGTCACGGGGTTTAGGGCGTCAAATTCGGAATGTAATGTAAGGGTAAATAGAGCATGCCCAAGATGTACACACTATTTAATATTTTATTTATTGGTTTTATAACTGACTAAAGTGGTTGTCAAGGGTTTGAAGTGGTCAGGCTCACAAAATTATATATAATAAGTCATCATCATCATCATCGAATCTTTCAGACTATGGCCGGGTCAGTTTCGCAAAATGCCTTCATCTTCTTCTATCCTTCCACCATTCTTTCTCTTTTTATTTCTTCCATTCTTCTCTTCTCACTTGAACACTTTTTGATATCTACCCCTCCCATATATTTCTTAGCATTCCTCTCAGTCTTTTTCCTAGACACTTCACTTGCAACCTTTTCTTTGGCATCCTCCCTTTTATATCCCCATCAAATGACCATATCATCTCAGTCTTGCTTCCTCTCCTATCTCCTGTATTCCTACTCTTTCCCGAATAACTTCACTCCTATTCTTGTTTCTCCTCGTAACAGCTAACATACTCCTCACAAACCTCATTCCCATAGCCTCCACTTTCCTAGTCTCTCTTACATTAAATGTCGATGTTTCTGCAGCATATGTGACAATGGGTACAAAGTAGGCCCCTTACACCACTTTCTTACACTTCAAGGGCACTTCTATTCTCCTTAACAGGTATTTTACTCACCTATAGAATAATTCTCCCTGGTGTCCTCTTCTCATTAAATCCCCTCTACTTCTACCCTTATCCTCAATCACGCTTCCAAGATATTTTACTTTCTGTACTATTCCCAGCTCTACTCCATCCAATCTTATAGCTTTACTAAGCCTTACCCTATTCCGTGCTATTACCATCACTTTACACTGTATTATGCTAAATTACATTCCACTCACTTTCACTTCCACAAAATCGTGTATTTAATAAACAAATGTTTAGATCCGCACTATCAGGTTTCCAATGATAAGATTTAAATGTTCCAGATTCCTGGGTTTTGAAGTAACCTGCACCTGCTAAGGCGTGAGTGTCTTAATTTAGGTAAAAGTAAAAAAAATACCCCTGAAGTGCCAGTCTTTAGGTAGTCTCAACTACTTATGCAAGCTTAATAACCTTGAAGGTATGGCGCTTACACACAAAAGTACATTATATTTTATGTATATGATTCTTTACTTTGTTATTCTGGAGTTTGAGCTGCCTCTTAATGAGAAAACTCATCTACTTGTCTGAATATTTATCCATGCATGTAAGATCAAGTTAATTAAAGATGTGGAATGTGTGTGGTTTTTATTAGTCAATAAAACACTTTTTACCGACTAATGTGAATATGAGTCAACCAACCTGAACAAAATGAAAAATATTTTTGGATTTAAGATTAAAATGTATTGTATAATAAAATACTATTTGTGTTTGCTGTTTATATGGAGATCAAGTAAGAAAGAAGGGAGAATTCATTAGTTGATCTCATGGCCTTAAGACATAATTTAAAAAAAACACATCACTTTTGAAGTATTTTAACAGGACTACATATATCTTATGTCCGTCCTGAGAGTATGAATAAAGCAAAAGTGAAAATTCTGTCGGAAACAGTTGAGCACTTTTAGTGTATATCGTGAAAACACAAACAAACAAATTACTGATAAAAGAACTTCTTTATATAATTGAGAGATAAAGCTCGAAATGTATGTTAATTCTTTGTGAGAAAAGGGATATTCAATTTTGTTTTTTCCTAGACACCTTGAATCTTTTGATAGACCTTCGTAATAAACCCAAGCCACTTGTGAAAAACAATTACATTTTAGTTGTTGGTCAGGTTTGTGCAGTAAACTTTTCACAAAGTGTAATAAGCCATTCTAAATGACTTATGGATACAAAATCAATCAATTATAATAAGTATTTTTAGAATGTAATATGAAAAACTGAAAAAAGCACTGAATTTCTTTTGGCATAGTGTTTATGTAAGTTTTCAGTTATACAAATAAAAAGGTTTTTTTTTTCACTAACATGAATTGTAAATTGGACTAAATAATGTGTATGATAAAACGTTGAAATATTTTTATTTATTAAAATGTTAAAATTTTTAATTTATAAGAAATATGATTGTCAATCTTTAATTTATTTTCTTACTATAGGCTGGCGCATTTTAACTACGGTAATGGGAGTAGGGTTAAAATGATAGAACCAGAATTGACGTGAAGGAATAATGGGAAGTAATGTTGAAAGTGCCACCTTGACTACACCTTTACGGGAGTTGAACCAAGATATCCCCACCACCTACAAGATAGATTATAAGATACTCAGTTTTTCTCCACAAGCTTTTATTTGAGCTTTTAGCTTTATAACATTATCATGGTACCTACATTTAAAAAAAATGGAAATATGTTATTTATATTTTGAAAGGCCATTAACATTGTTGGGCCGGTCTCACCTTGTGAGAGTATGCGAGTTCTGGGACGAGGAAGAGTTTGACCTTGAATTACTTGCCAGAGAGCATAGACAAGATCCCTCACTGAGTCTGTTTACCTATTTGCTATGGCATAGCTCAATTCCTTATCGAGAGATCAAATGAACGAAAGGTTTAAAACTCACGCTCACGAACGACACATCTATATTTCAATTTGAGTTGTATTTACTTGATCTCAGCCAACATAACATAACCTAAACTAACCTAACCTAGCCTAAGCAACTTAACCTTACCTAAAATAGACTAGTCTAACGCTGTAGTTTTACCATTTTATTGTAATTACTGTAAGGAGTAAACAGGTTGTTTCATTATTTCTTTTCCTATTATTTACACAATTTAAGTACGCCAGTATTTTCAATGACAAAACTCATTTGTATGATTGCTGATGATGATGACGGAATTGAGCTATGGCCGTGATGAAACTCATCTGTGCCTTTTTTTCTTTTCCCTCTCATGACGGAACTTAGCGTTCCCCTTACCTTGTAACCCACCTCCTGTTATTGGTCAACTCCATACCACTCATTTATTTCCTGGTTAAATTAAATTTATACTTGATTTCGCCAAACCGGTATCTAAACATGCTCGACGAATATGTACTCTTATTACTAAAAGGTTTGTAGTAAAGTAAAGAAGGATCTGATGCTAGTACATACTTCCGGTTTAAATCTAGTGTTCTCTTTCGCTCTCACTGCCGGTTCCATATCATTCCCGGGTGTAGCGTGAGCTTAGAAACATGATGAGAGATTTTAACAATGGATGAAAACTGTGGGATCAGATCGAAAAGTGCGAGAAAGGAGATTGACGTGGAAAGAAAGGACTCTGAAAATTTTAGAGGCTCTGTGTATGTTTAGCACGTGGAACAACGTGGGATAAACACTTTTAGCACTCTCTCCTTTCTTCGTACCGACACCATAGGCCTAGTGTAAACATTGAAGTCTCTATTTATGTCCTATTTTAAATTAGACTGAAAGTAAACAATCCTCCCCTCCTTTCCGATATACTAGAGCTATCAAATCTACATGTCTCAATACACTAATACTCATAATGACTTATATTTTCTTTGTTACATTAAATACAAATTAGGTTAGTAACAATATAAAATCTAACATATAGATAAAACCCTCATTTTAAAATACTTAGACTCACGTCCGTGGACTCATTTTCTAAGGCATTACACTTGCAATAGACTAGACTGCCAATGACGGAGATATTGGGGTTCGAATTCCGGAAGGGTGTACTGAGGGTGGTTTTTCCTAAATGGTTTTACACTCTACCCTCCCCCCCCCCC
>CABFWB010001114.1:142637-163649 GCA_902151455.1 Timema bartmani | reverse complement strand
ATTATTTTACAAGCCATAAGAAATTTTTGAAATTTGGATTCCCCTTGAAGCTATTTAGAGTGATCCTCATCTTAATTTTTTACGATGATTAGATAACTCTATAAGATAATCTTTGAACTGGTCTTCCACCGACAAAATTTTGAAAATTGAATTATTTCAGAAACTAGGCTATTTGGGGTGGTCCTCGCCTGAAAATTCTTCAAAATGACATGCACCTAGAAGTTATTTGGAGTTGTCCTTCCCTAGACATTTTTTTAAATTTGGATGACCCTGGAAGCAATTTAGAGCTTTTCTCCCCTGACATTTTTTGCCAATTAAATGCCTCTAGTCTAGTAGTTTTTGAAGCGGTCTTCTTCGGCAAATTTTTGACAATATAATGCACTTAAAAGTCATTTGGAGTTTGACTTAAAGGCTATCTTTCAGCTTCATATTTAATAATATCAGAGGATTTGAAATATATCTAGAAGTGCATTCCAACAAAATATATTACTTTAGTGATTAAAAATAATATTTAAATTAAATTAACTGATAATTATTTTTAAATACAGAAATAATCTTATTTAATAAAATAAATATTATTAAAGAACATCTTACTCGAAACAAAGGTGAAAATTGAACTGTTGATGAAAACTGAGAACTATTAGACTGTGTACCAAGACCACGCATTTGCTTCTTAATTTGTTTCAGCCGAGCTTACCATGGTCGTGTCGGAACCAGTAAGTCAAAACAGCCATTTTAACCAGCGTGGAGAGAAAGTTATGGAAATAATGCATTGGAATTTCCAAATACTTTTTTAACATTTACTTATGCTCCACTTCTGGACCAGAGCGTAATCGGTTTGTTGGTCTTTTAATATTTGTTATTTAACTATAACTATATTTAAAGCTCAAACTACATATTTTATCATCGCTGGTCATTTCAGTGTCCATAACATATCTGATTTGTAAATTCTATAAATATAATATAATATAATTATTTTATTTTTAGTGGCATGACAAAAAATTGGAGGGCTGGTGTGCAAGTCTGTTTTACGTGCTAGTGGGTTTGCAGTTTTTTTAATTGATTGTTTTTTCAATTATTTCACTAAACTGAAACATATATATTGAACGATTAATGACTTTAGTTCTTACTGAAAATAAATCATGCCAATGAGAGCCATAGTGATTGATAGATAGGTGGATGGATAGTATATATTAAAACTGGGGTTCAAATTTATTTATACAAAACGCGATTTTGCTGTTAAATTATTTTCAAGTGGAATTCCTAGTTGAAGATAAAATTGATGTTTTAGAAATAGTAATTTCCTAAAAAAATTAAAATATTAGAAAGAAAGGACTATAGCTCAATCCTTTCCAAGTTTTATCAAAGTAATTTAAAATTATAGAAAAATTACATTTCCTTAAAAATAATTTAATAATTGATCTGATAAAATGTCAACTTCATCTTCTCTACGAGGGATAAATTATTCTAGATAAGGTTGACCTAGGATTTTTAATGCTAAATTATGTTAGTATGGTTTTTTTTTTACTATATGTTTCTAATTATAAGAAAGGGCCTCACTTAATTTGATATCATAATTATTTTAGCAAAGATTTAATTGATTCACGTTACGTTTGAATACATTTTTATTTGCTCATCTTGATTTAAGTTTTGTTTAAAACATGTAGTGTATTTACATTTTTTGTGCTTGGTATTTCCATTTAATTTTATGTGAACTACGTAGGTGGGCCACTAAGCTAATGCGTAAACATTGTCTTGTTTAGATACTCAGTGATTGTAATATTAGAGTTTATGGTTCAGCCGGGCATACATAATATTATCTCTTCCCTAAATGATTTTAAAATCTGCTTCCACACCTTTAAGTTACATAAACTATGAGTTCTATCTTTCTTAACATTATTCCATTAGCGTAAATATGTGGATATTTTGGACTAGCAGTAAGATGTGGAGTACTAATAAGCTGTAAATGCCTTTTATTAAAAATAATTACTTAATAGCTTTATATATTATTTTTGTTGAAGTTTAGTTCATGGATTTTTATAAATAATTGTTTTTAAGCCATTTATTTGCTATTTGTTTATTGGCGCTATTGCTTCCAAATGTATTTACTTAATCGAAAAAAAATAATCTAGAGTGAGCTACAAGTTCTTATTATTTTATTATTTATTTGTCACCTAAATGTATATTTCTTTTTGCATAAAACGGTATTGGTTGATGCTAAAAAGGAAGAACTACCTGGGTAAGGCAATGTAAATTTACAGATATATTTTTACACTAGTGTCAAATCGGTTTTTCTTTTCCACCGATACATCTAAGCGCCTATTTGGGCTGAACGCATCTTAATTACGCGAATGTGTTAGTGAAAAGGACGGAATGATTTAAAGAAATTGTACCCACATTTTCGTGGAAGGCAAATGGGGAAACAATTTAAGAAAATATACACTCATTATACCCATCCGTTAATCGAACAATAACCTCTCTGTGACCGGAAAAGCAGACTAGAAGATTAGGTGAGCACTATTTGCTCATTTTAAGTTTATTTTTAGTTCTAGCGTTAATATAGAATATTTGAAATAACTTCACAAATTGTGATGGCCTTTGTAGATTTAATCTCAAGCTACTTGACGGGAATAACTCTCCACCTTAGGTCTATTTCTTATGTGAATAACAATCCTAAATATTTAAAAGCACTAAAACAATAGTTTGCTATATAAAAAATTCTACAGTGACTATAATAATGATGGTCACTCTAGACTTTTTTATATAGCAAAATAACATGGCTACTTTAATTATTATATGTACCATTTTTTTTAATGGAAGCTAGATAAATGTTTCTAACCATTCAATTTGATAACAGAACTGATATTTCACGTGAAACGTCTTTGGAAATGGGTTGATAAACCTTTATTTGGCTTTTACATGAGATAATTATTAAAGATAAAAATACAAGATTTTGAATAGATTAACCTCTCACTATGAAATATATTTATTTTAGTTCTTAATAAACAAATTTGAAATTTAATTAAACACTCAAGTATCTAGGGGTTAAACCTTTTGATTTATTTTCATCTTTTCATCAAGCCTGTTTGATATTTTTATCGGAAAATAAAAAATAAGTAATTTGGTGATAATTGTCACGCTAGCTTTACAATTATTAGAATGTTTGGTAATTTTTAAATAAATCAATCATATAAACACATTATAATCTGCTCATCCGGTCTCTTAAATAAAATAATACCACCAGTATAATATCATGATAAAACCTTTCTCTTTCATTTTTTACTGTGTCATATTTTCCAATACCAATTAACTTCTTAATTTAAATTTAGGTTATTTGAAAACAAGGTGCTTAGGAAGGGGTCCAAAAATTGATGAAGATATTGGGGAGTGGAAAAGGTTACATAATGATATGTTATATACTTATCACAATATATTGTTAGGATAATCAAGTCTCATAGATTATGGTGGGCAGAACTTGCAGCGTGAATAGAAGAATATAGGTTCATGTTTAATGTATTTACTGGTAAACCCAATGGGAAGAGACAATTGGGACGACCTAGACGCAGAAGAGAGGAAAATATTAGAATGTACCTGAAAGAAATAGGGTGTAATGAGGTGGACTGGATGGAGCTAGTTTAAGATAGGGCTAGGTGGTGACCTTCTGTAAGTGCAGCAATAATTTTCCAAGTTCCAAATGCCATACAGTAAGTAAGTAAGCAAGCCGTTAATTAACTTATTGGATAACGCAGGAATTCTGGAAGTCTGCAACGCATTTCAATGCTCCAATAGGCGGTCCAGTTAAGGACACATATCAGGGCCGATTAGCTGGAATACTAGTTACAAGATTATTCTCGGACCAGAAAACGTATCCAAATGAGGTATTAAGCTTTCTTCCTTTTTCAAAAATGAAATTGGTATCAGTTTCATAGTTTATTAATTATATATATATATATATATAATTTTTTGTAATTGCATATCACTACCCGTTCGGGCTGTACGCATATTCATTTACTACGCGGATTTTATGGGATGAGCAATTAAGAGGAAGTGTCCCTGAATTTACTTGGAGGGAGAGAGGTAAAAGATTTATAAGAACAATCTCAGTATATTCAACGAAGATTCAAGCCCTGATCTTCCCTTAACTAGCCATCCAGTTTATTGCTAAAGTGATGCCTTAGACCATTTGACACCTGAACTGTTTTTTTTTTTTAATTCTAAGTTAATGCACTGCAAATTTTACTGCATTTTTTCAAATAGGGTAAAACTATTTGACTGCTCTCAACTTCACTGTTTTTCTAGTGCTGAGTACATAAAACCACACCGCGATGCAGCGTGTGGTTCAAGGTGTATTAACTATTAGTTATACGCTTCGGTGGCCGAATGGTCTGACGCGCTACTCTTGCAGTAGGCAAGACTACCAATGACGGGGATATAAAGGTTTGAATTTTGGCCTGATGTTCTGAGGGTGGATTTTCCACAATGGTTTTCCACTCTACATCCACGCAAATGCGGGTTCACTTCTTATAATATAACCTTCCCCATCCCTAAAACCATTAGCGTAATTAGTACATAAGCGTTTAACCCGAACGAGTAATAAGACACGGTGCTAGAAAACCTATTAGTTTTTTCAGCGCTGTGTATTACTACCCGTTCGGGTTATATGCCTATGTGTTAGGGTTTAAGAAGGTTTAATTTGGAGGAAGTATAACCCATTTACATAGAAGAAGATTAGAAAACCATTTGAGTAAAAAACACCCTCAGTCCACCCTACCGGGATTTGAGCGCCGATCTCCCAGTCATCAGCAGTCCAGTCTATTGTGAGTTTGATGTCTTAGACAATGCGTGCACCGAGGCTGGTTAGCTTTCTGTTATTATTTGGAGTAATAGATGAAATCTTTAGAGTGAAGAGTGTCATTTTATTTTCAAATAGACCTAGGAGACGTCTATGAAGTTGTGCACTACTTCTAGTGTTGATCTGATACTCGACTCCTTGGCTTGAGATCCCTTATTTCCTTCAACCCCTGTACATATCTTCCACCCCCACTCTCCCCTGACATCCCTTGCCCCTGGTATCCAGCTGATTTGAGACAAATTGCTACCCGTATATTCGATGTACGCTGTTTGTTTGGTTCAATTATGCGTGAACGTATATTCTGCTTTGTTCTACACAAGGGCCTTTGTTTAGTCGACAACGAGACAAATAGAAAATAGAAAACTTGCATTTTATGTAACTTTTATCAAAATTGTTTGTTTTTTTGTGTGTATTACGTTTTTATTTTATTTTGTGTCACCGTGTCTCACTACACTTTCAGGTCATGCATATATATTCTAATTATGTTAATGTGCTAGGAATGAGGAAAGATGAATTTAGAAGAAGTGTACACAAATTTTTGTAGAACAATAACCGAAAATAATTTAGGAAAATACATCCTCTGTACACCAGACTGGAATTAGAACCCTGAGCTCCCCATCATCGCTAGTTTTGTCTTATTCGACAGATACGACTTAGACCATTTGAGCACCGAGGAGGAGCAGAGTATCTGGCTTATTATTATTATTATTATTTATTATTATTATTATTGTTATTATTTTTATTATTATTATTATTATTATTATTATTATTATTATTATTATTATATTATTATTATATTATTATTATTAGACTATTATTATTATTATTATTATTATTATTATTATTATTATTATTATTATTAGCACCGCGTCTTACTACCCGTTCGGTTTATACGCACTTACGCTAATGTGTGATGGTAGGGTGATTGTGAGATGAAATGGAGGACCTACAGTTTAACGTGGAATCCGAACCACGGTGGGAGGCCTGACATTCCTCACATTCACAAGTTGTGATTAATATACGTCTTGTAAGAGGTGAAAGAAGGGTTTGGCATTCAGATAAATCTGTGCCGGGACCGAGGATTGAACCCCGGACCACCAGCACAGAAGTCTGACACCTTATCCCTGGACCACATGGTCACCTTATTTATCAATTCCGGGAGCTTAACGTCCACCTACTGAACCAACTGATTTTATCAGCACATGATCTATAAATAAACATAACTTTAGATTAAATACAACTCTCAGTCCCCTTAATATTAATTAATATCCGTGAAAGAAAGATTCTCATTCTCACCAAGAATTACTCTTATAGCAAAAGCTTGAATCGATTATTAGGTAATTTCGTATACCGACGCAATGTCGATGGAGCTAAGTGGTTGGAATTCTAAAAGTAGATCTTATATTTTCCAGTGACTATAGATATGTTTCTGCCTATTTTTCCAGTTGGTGTGTCTTTTATTTTGGCCTTTAATAAACAAAGATTGAATATAGCACTAAGCTCCTCACTGGTGAAGAGTATGCATACAAAATCGGAAGTTTGGTCTATTCCTCTTTGCTGATAACAGCGAGGTCGGTTTTTGGCATTATTTACTTGTGGGTTTCTTAAAGGTTTTTTCACTCCCCCTTCAAGAAAAAATATGTTAAATTTCTATGAATACTCCCTTTCTCCTCCCTAATCCATTAGTACAAATGCGCAGATAGCCCAGAAGGTAGTGTAGATACGTGGATATCCTAGAAGGTAGTGTGAATACGTGGCTACACTAGAAAATAGTGTAAACACGTGGATATCTCATAAGGTAGTGTAAATACATGGATTGCCCAGAAGTTAGTGTAAAAACGTGGATATCCTAGAAGGTAGTGTAAGTACGAGGATATTTCAGAAGTTAGTATAAATACATGAATATCCTAGAAGGTAGTGTAATTACATATATATACCAGAAGGTAGTGTAAATATCTTGATATCTCAGAAGATAGTGTAATTACGTGGATATCTCAGAAGGTAGTGTAAATCCATGGATATCCCTGAAAGTAGGAAATAATCACAGCGTAATAAAACAAGGCTCACTTATATAGATAGATAGTAATGGATAGATTGATAAAATTAAGTACTTGCTCAGTTATATTAATAGGTAGAAGAGAGTACTCGCTCTTTTAGATAGATACTTAGATATATATGTACTGTACGTACATAAGTGAGTACATGCTATTTGAAATAGATTGATCGATAAAGGTGAGTACACAACACTAGTTTTAGACAAGATGTAATTCCTAATCCATTCATAGCAGTGCGCGAACTCCTCGGTTCTCTTGTACCAAATGATAATGAAAGATATACTTCTTTTGAACATATTTTCATTAAAATAAAATCCTTAAACTTTCTTACTATGGGGTGAGAGGTTGTTTTTACCCGCTGCGTCTTTGTATCCTTTTGGGATGTACTTACGTATACGGGTACATCATTAACGGTATTGGAGTAGGAATGAGGAAGGTATTACATAAGAGGAAACTTGTAAGGAGAGTGGTAGAGCATGTCGAGACAAAAACATATTTACACCTGAGTGATGAGCCCCAAACTCTCTGTCACCTGAAAACCAGTCCAATGCAGTGATGCATTAGACCCTGTGAGCACGTATGCAGATAAGACTTATTTGGCCCAGTTTCATAGTCAGATTTAGTACGCCTAAAGTGCGGCGCTATACTAAATACAAGACGTCACCTACCTGAAATTGAATGGAATGGGCCAGTTTCATATGCGGAACTGGCCCATTCCATTTTGGTCTAGGTAGGTGTCGTCCTGTATTTAGTATCGACTCGCACTTTAGGCGTACTAAATCTGACTATGAAACTGACCCAAAAACGTAAAGGGGGAGTAGTAATATTGTTAAATTGTTTAATTGTCAATTATTGACTAGTAAAATTGTTTTGATTTATCTCCGTTTACTTTACCACGACCCCTCGGAAAGAGTAGTATTTTGATCGTCAAAAAAATTGAGCTCGTTATTTTGATCAATGTCAACGTCAGAATGACTACCTAAAACCGGAAAAGTGGTTTTTCGTGATGCCGTCTGTCCGTACTTCTGTATTTTAGCCAAGAGCCTAAACCATCCATCCGATTTTGTTAAATCTTTGTATCTAGCGTTTTCATATAGGTCTTCTAGGGAGTTTTTGGAATTAGTTATCCAATCCAATATTAAGGGTTAACTTAATTGCAAAAAGAAATAAAATCTATTTTCTTGGAATTCGCTAGAGTTATTTTGATTCAATTTCTTAGTTAGGTATTGCTTAGTATTACAAAAAAAATGGAAACTATAACTTTTGCATGAAAATGAATTTGAGGGTACTTTATATAAACAAAAATTCTACTTTTGATCATATTTCCGCAAATATTTCAAATGCGAAGTATCTTGTCCTTTATTTGAAATGTGTGTTTTTTTTCAAACCAATCATTTCAAAGTTATAAGAAAATATATATAGATATAATTTTTATTGAGGACTCTAAACTATTGAATTGATTTTTAGGTTCTTTGTTAGACTTAGAGGTCCCTCTTTGCCCACTGTTTATGTAAAAGTGTTTATTATTTCATTTATGCTCTTTGATAAAATGTTAATCTCTATTTTTCCATAATGTTTCTACAAAAATGTATTTTAATTTTTTCACAAATCTTATTATATTTAAGTAGAATTCTTCATTTTTAGATAAAACTAGAAAGAAAGTCTTTGCGGTGCACCATACCCTATATTTATTTGTAGTTTTAACTAAAACAATTTAAAACCGGTTTAGGAATGCTGTGTTATGCCTAATTAATAATATAAAGTTTACTAATTACTTAAAACAAGTAAAATTAAATTATTTAATTAATATAGCCTTATTTCGAGACAAATATATTTCCATTCACAAATGTTTCTATTTAGTTTAGTTGGTCAAATAATCTGTAATGGCTTGTTTTGCTGCAAGTAAAGTTGATATTGTTGTTAGGAAGGGATTGTTAGAAAAAATAAATTTAGTCCATATATGTGATAAGGATAATGAAACAAATGACAGCCATTGCCATAGCCATTGCTATCGTCTACACAAGAAGTTTCTGTAATTGGGTTTGTGAAATTCCAAAGGCCAATAAACGATCGTCCATCCACAATAAGAACTAAGAAGTAGTTGAGAGAGGAAAACAAGCGGAGGTCGTTAAAGCAATGAGCCGACTGATGAGCCGAGCTCCAAGTTCGAGCCAGCCGCTAGCGTTGTTTACTGCGCGGTCCAGCACGGCCCCTCCAATCGCAACCCTCTTCGTACGCGGTCAATAAGAGGGAGGAAAACTCAGGAAGCTGACGTACGCAACTGTTCACAATCGCTCCAGCTTTTCAGAAAAAGAGGCAAGAGGAGATAGNGAGATAAAAAAATACAGAGAAATATTTCGAAAGGCAGGGTAGGGGATGGCAAAGAATGCAGGGATGGCAGAAAATATCAAATATTGCAGAAAACGATGTCCTATCATCTGAGGGGTGAAGGGGAATGACAAAGAAAACAGAACCAGAGGATAGGGTTAAGTGGAACAAGTGAGTACTCTGGTAAATTTTACCAAGAGAGATAGAGATGAAAAAAGAAAAATAAACATAAATAGTAAGAAACAAATATTAAGATACAACTAGTTGGTCTGTTAACGTAATGACAGCACTCAACTGTAACTTTTAGATGATAAAAACGTAAATTGTATATTCAATTAATTTAGGTATAATACATTTTCAATCAACCCTTGCTCAGTCGGTAGGGTGTCTGTCTACTAAACTAAGTGTCCCGTGTTCGATTCCTGGCATCACCGAAACATTTATCATTTGCGAAATATGGCTTTACCTTTTACATTGATAGATTAACGGTCAGGGACTGGATGTTGTGTCTGTCCTAGACTTAAGTTAGATTATAAGGCATATGAAGCTACGACAGGTTTAGCAAACTGGTTGTGGATAATATATGGCTTTAATAAAATAAACTGACCCAGGCCACGGGCTGGAAACAGTAATTGATGTAAAAAAACAAGTATATTTTCAATCCCAAATCAAAATCCTGTAATTGCATGGAGCATATTCTACCGGACGTCCCGTCTTCCGATCGTGACTGTTTCAATGTACGCCTTGTTGGTTCTAGATACGCATGTGTTACTTACTCTCGTGGACACTATAGCCTACTCTAGTGCACTGATCTCCAAATATTTTTTTTTTTGGATCCCTTAAACTATTTCGTGAAATCTCGGAGAACCCTGCCTGGCTGACCGATATTGGATTCAGCAGGGGTGAATTACAAAATTATAGTCAGTCACGCGTGTAATAAATGAGCTTGGGGTTTTGGGTTATATTCCCGGCATAGTCAAATATTTATTCTTAGTATTAGAGTATTTTGTGTCTCGTGTATTGATGTAATCAATATGTTCAAAAAGTTCAGGTAAAAAACACCCAATAAAAAAATATCTGGAGTTCGTTTCATCAAGTGATTTTTTCATAAATCTGAGAAAATACTGGCGCACATGCTTTTAGAAATTTATCTCATCCTTATAACACAATATTTTTTTATTTAAATTTGTATAAGTTGCTTATTGCCAAAACACAGGTGCCAAACGTAGCACTACGTGTAGATATAAATATCACCCCACTGAAGCTAGCACCAATGAATCACCCCCAACTGATAACAGTAGTGAATTTTGAGAAAAAAGCTTTTTGAATCGTACCTAACAAGATTGTCTACCAGTTGTGAGTTATTTGTGTTGAATTTCACTCATTATTTTGGTGCAGGCCTACATGGTGTTTGTTGATTTAATCGTATTTGTTATCAAACGTAAATTAAGATTATAAACGTCTTATTATAATCGATGTAATAATGCGTGGATAACTTAACTGATTGTTTAAGAAATTTAACACACACTCGTATTGACAGATGAGGGGGAATCCATTTGTTCTGACAGATTTGTGAAAAACATCTTCAGGTGAACATATCAGAATTCACACCCTAATATACTCATCGCAGGTGATATTTTGAATTGTATATTTAAAACAGGTTTAATATAATAACTATAATTATTGACATAAACCAAACTTCATATGTATTAGCATAAAGTGTATTTACTTTGTATCTAGAGGGTCATTCTTAAACTACGCAAGGAAATTTGGTTGAGAATTTAGTATTTCCTTAAGTTTTCTAATGACTGGGGAGGGGTTCGTATTATATTCTACATAAGGTATTTAATCAATCTTTATATTGGATAAAATAAAAACATATTATAAAAATTATCAATTGTGTCCAAACAAATAAGTTATTTTGGTAACTAAGAATGGAGGAATATTTTTGAATTCTGCAAGTTTTTAATTAGTTGGGTTTAAAGGAATCTTCAACCTGAGGATCAGCTGCTTTTTGGGAGTATAGTTAATGCATTTACATTGTTTTCTATCTACAAGTAAATCTATTTATTTATTTATTGTATTTTAATAATATTGTTACCTTAAAAAATATATATATATCATTTTTAGCACCGTGTCTTACAAACCCTTCGGGGTGTAGGCTTATGTACTACTTATGCTAGTGGCATAATTAATCCAAGTCAATGCCATACTAAAATAAATAGTATACCTTTAATATCAATATTACTTTGGCAAAAGCTTCAAGTACTAAATACTTTAGTAACAATTGTATTTAACTACTTTTATATATCATAATATATCAATGTTTTTGAAATAAGTGGTATGGTGCATCACACAGACTCTCTTTATCTCTCTTTTATCTTTAAATATTTACATTTATTAAGGACCTCTAAAAGTTTGTGAAACTAAATAATATAGATTGTTTCAGAAACACTACAGCAAAACGCATTAATTAAACAATATACACTGTTTCAAAAGCAGTGTGAAAAGAGGAACATCCCTGTCCACCAAATATCATAGCTATCAATTTCATATTTTAAAAACCTCCATTAAAAATATATAGGTATATGCTTATAACTCAGAAAATAATGGATTCATATGAATATTTTATTTAAATTAAGAAATATATTACTACAACTTTACAGTGATAAGTCATATCACATCTCAAATAGTTGTAGATATATGACAAGATTAGATATTTATCCCATGTAAAATACCCCCAAAATAGTTTTCACGGGAAAATAAGAACTTCCATTTTATTTGTAATTTCAAACAGTGGCTAAGATATCAAATTTAATCAAGATCATGNAGAAAATTTGTATTTCTTTTTTGCTTTTGAATATACTAACCTTAATCTTTCTAATAGAAATATAATTCCAAAAATTCTTTGGGGGAACCTTATGAAAACACTAGATACCAAGTTTTAGCCCAATTGGTAAAATTATTTCGGCTCTAACCAAAGCTACAGACACACAAAAACAAATTTTTCACTTTCAGGGGGTCATGCATGAAACGCCGACATTTATCAAAATCTCAAGCTCGATATTATCTGATGATCACAATAATTCTCTCTCTGAGCGATCGAGAGAAAGTACTAATACTATAAGGCATTTAAAATACAATAATTTATTTTTCATGAATCTTTTTATTTGTATGTGTATTTGTTAAATGCGTGCTAGAAATTATTACAATAAATATTTAAATAAATATGTTAACTATGAGAAAGCTTATTTGTGCTATACGTACTCAAATAAAGGTTAAGATGAATTATAATGTTGAGATTTGATTCCAACAACTCACCCCACTTCATTGCTTAATTGTTTTGTTTCATTTCATTATTTATTAAAAAAATGTTTAACTTAAAATTTTACTAAAATAATATAATATCCCAATATTGATTTACATAATTTTCAATACACTTACATACCCATACAGGTAAAGAACGGTATTATTTTAGCAATAGGGAAATTTCTATATTATAAAGAAGAGTAAATCCTAAAGGTTAAACAATGCACCAACATTTGAAAAAGTCTTTAAGTTCAGTCAAAAGTGGCTTAACACCATTTTTCTTTCCCACGTGTTAAAGGAAATTAGCCGTCCAGACCTGTACAAGATTACTTGGCTGATCCTCTCCTATTTAGTTGACTGCCCTGAAAATTATCCAAGACACTATCTGGGAAAGCCAATTATTTATTTATAAAGAGAGCTTACTAACATAATCAAACTTATGAAGATTTGAATATGGGTCTTACATCCCTTTCTGTTTCACGTTTCCTTTAAAAATATATGAGAGCAAACATGATCTGTAGATAGTCAATAAAGATATAACATATATATTTATACATATATATACACGAGTATAATTCAATTTGAACCCAAATAAATTAATTACATAGTTTAATACGATACAGTTTACTCTTGTGGGGAGATTGGGATTCAATATAAAGTGGAATGCATTATGTTAGTTTTGCCATCATTTCTTCATGACAATACAGTTTACATTCCTCTAAACTACTAATTCGATAGTAAAACTTGTGTTAGCGCTCATTCAGTAAAGAGAACGCATACGTATGTAGACAAGAAGTTAAAATAGGGGTTTTAAGATAGTGTATCTTTCCTTGATTTGCATAAAAGAAAAATCCAAAGTTATATATTCATAAACTCTTTTAGATTTATTGTTACTGCCTATAGCTTTAATCACCAATTATTTATTAAAGTTAAATATGATTAATTGGAAATAGTTTTACTAACTTTAGTTATATTTTTTAATCTATAGATGCCCAGTAATAAACAAGTGTATATTCTTTTAAAAGTATATATTTTAGTGTCAGTACTTTCTTTTAGTGAACTAAACATGAACAAAGTGAAGGGTCTAAATTTTAGTAAACTCCTATGGTATTGCCTGAAAAAAGGAGTATAAATAACATTGTAAAAAAAGTCATCCACAATAAAGTCGATTGTGACTAAACCAGGGTCTTCAGTATCGTAGTCAAGCGTGAAAATTGCTTAGCTAAGCTTAACATATATTTGATTTAAGGTTATAGGACTTATATTAATTTTAATATCTGTGTGAGTAAAACACTTCTTCTCAAATAGATTTGGTGGTTTATCGTTTTATAACTCTTTGGAGGTTCTTGTTCACATATGTCGTTATTAGGATCTGATTTGCAACAAATCGTCACCCTTTAACCTTTCAGTCACATACACACTAACAGTTCTACTTACCGAATGATTGGGTAATTTGTAATTTGTAATCTGTTACTTGGTGCTACCAAGCAAGAAGTTTATGTGGTTTTCCTGGATGAGGTACCATGGTAGGCTACTGCAACGAACTGGACTTGAGCCAACAAATCACCTATGGATTTGGTGAATGTTAGAAGGAAGTGTTCTCTACGTTTTCAGGGATGTCCATAGTGTGTTTATTAAACAATTAACTATCATATTGTTCAATGCACATACCTTTAACCAATAAGCTTTCAGATACTAAGAAAATGGATAGTTTGTTTTATTAAGGCTAATTTAAGAAGGATCTCACACTTTTTATCAGTAAGAACTAATTTGAAAAAAGTAAAACCCTTGGAAATGGGGTTGGAAGCCCTTAGAAGAGGATTACAGTAATTAAGACGAGTTATTTAAATCCATATACATAACGTTTATCTCAATACTTACATGCAGATGACCCTGTTTAAGCCCCGGGGTTGATAAAAATAATATGATACTCGTGATTTGGTTCTTTTTGCTAACAAGATATCTTAAATATTTCCTGGAGCTACATTTGAGTACTGTGACTGATGAATTTAATTATCCGGGTGTATTTATGTGTTAATAAATGTAGTTAATATTTCTTGGGCTTAAAAAATCATTATACACAATACTCATGGACTATCAATAACATATCAACAGTTAAATTTTACTTATTACTCAAAATTAATTCAAATTGACTTGTTGCTTATGTGTCTGCAGATCCTGTTGAAAAGCTTCAAATGACCAAACAAGTTTACAAACGATCTCTGGAGAATTCTCGTCCTTGTTTCTCAGCGGTTCTGAAGTTTCGCAGTCTCTAAGTGTTGTGAAAGTTTGTGTAGTAAAAATATTATGGAGCTCACTCGTAATGCAACTCAAAGTCTTAATAGCACTTAATATGTGTTAAGAACCTGAACCAAATTAATAATATTCTTTATACCATTTCTAGATAGGCTTTATCATCATATTGAAGTAATAAATAGTTAATAATCGTAATGGTGACTGAACAGTCCAAGACGCTAGATCCATATTGCGTTATATAATTGCTGATATAAATATGGAGTCCAACCCAAGCCCCGGCTGCTTAGAAGTCCTTTTAAAAATGTAATTTTCAACTCCCCCCTTTCGTACTTTCACCCTAAAATTAAGTCGCTAAAGTGTCAATCTCACTAACGATTAACCAGAATGTTTGATACGTGAATAAACTTGAACTAGATATCAACTCGAATCACGATTTTCTCTATTATTTTCTAGACAACAGCAAAATGGGTATCAGAGTTGTTTTTTTTAATTTTAGCAATAATTTCTTTTCAATTTGGCTGTATATTTTCTACATAGTAAAAGGGTTTCACTGGTTCCACACTCACTGTTTTCTAATGCGGGCTACATAAAACCGACTATAATATGATAGATTGTTCGAGATGTTTTACATATACCCTGATATTGGTTGGGAGAACAGTTTATAAAATTTGAACATATTTAAATATTATATATTATCTATGTGATTAACTATTTGTGTTGATATATTATATATTTGATAAAATATATCGAAAGGGACAGCCACAGATAAAATGACTTTATGTATGAATATATTAAAATGGTTTTAGTAAATTTAGTAACAACTAGATAATGTTCATTTTATAAAAATCAGGGTATATATAAGTTTCGAGCTAACGGTGGGGTTAGAAGGCATCTTAATAGAATTTGTGTAAAACGTAAAAATTAAAACATTCAGTAGTTATTATATGCAAGTATTAAGATAAGTATATTGAAAGGACAACACCAAAATTTACTAATGGATTTTATCCCTCAAAAAGCATAATTTTATCTATTAAAATGTACATCGCTTAGTGAAACACCATTAATATAAGTTCATAAGTCTAAAATTATAGCTGCCTAAAATTTGAGAAGAGAATAAACACAGTGACAAAACTTGAAAAGTTTCTATGCTTACACAGACAAATTTTAATTATATTTAGTTCCCGAACTCATTCTCTCATTTTCCTTGTTTATTTGTCTCTCTTACGCTCTCTCGAACACATTCTCTCCATTTCTTCAGCATTCTCTTATTTACTCTACATCTAGTTACACCACTTTTATGTTTTTCCTCAATTCAAAACACTTTTATTATTTCTACTTTTTGAACTCTCTCTTCCTCAAACTTTGTTAATATATAGGCCCTATAGCCAAAATAAAATTTTAATTTCATCAAAAAATTTGTTTCGATGTATTTGATGTCATCTTTAATCTTATATTTAATAGTTTTAAACAGTAGTTTCAATAGTTTGAGTTGAATGCAACCTGGTCCTATCTCAAATCATTGAAAGCTCGAACTACATGGAATTTACTGTAAAACCCATTTTTCTCAGCTTTGATTAGTAAATGTTTGTGAGTTATATAAAATCAAAATTATCTCGTTAATACACGCATCTGTAGGTATTATTAAAAAATTTAAAAGGCAAGGAGGATCATTCTGACTTTGTACTAGGCGATTATTTTTAATGCTATGTAAACTAACATTTTTCTTCATTCTAAAGTCATTCTTTAATTTCCGTTTCATCCGAATCTTCTTAACGAAAAAGTTCTCTTAAAAATATTGTCAAGTTTTCCGCTTTATTTCCTTCTAAGCCAACCATTATTACTTAGATTTATGCTACTAAAAAGGATGTACAGCGGGTTTATCCCTACCTCTAACTATACAGGATATCAGACAGTCAAGATTCTTATGAAGAATGTTTTTAAGGACTTATTGTGATTAAGATGCAGATACATTGATAACTGATTTTTTAAACAAGTTGCAAATTTCAGCGTTTGATGTTTATGTAAGAAAATACAAGTTTGCTGTTTTCATCAAAGTTAATCTCTTTAAAGTGATTGTTTTTTTACCAGCTTAGAGAATAATATTTCTCATAGTGATTTATATAAAAACTTTTATATTTCGGTATGTCAACATCATTAGCAATTATTCTCAGTCCGTGGCTTGATAATTTTAGTAAAATTCTTCCATCTTCCTATTTCCTTCTATCATTCATCCCCCTTTATTTGTTCCATTCTTCTCTTCTATCTCACACACTTGCTTTTATCTACTCGTCCTATCTCTTTGTTGATCTACCTTGCGGTCTTTTTCCTATATAATTCAGCTCCATCTCCTTGGGATTATTTACTTTTTCCATCCTCATTAAATGACCTTACTATCTTACCATTGCATCCTCTACTATCTCATGTACAGCACCCCCTATGCCCCAACTATTGCGTGGACAGCTTCATTCCTAATCCTATCTCTCCCTCTCCTTGTGACAGCTATTATGTACCTCAGAAACTTCATTTCCATGGTTTACACTGTCTTAATCTCTCTTACACCCAATGCTTTAAAAAAAGAAGTTATTATTATTATTATTATTATTATTATTATTATTATTATTATTATTATTATTATTATTATTATTATAAAAGAGGGTATCCATAAATGATATTATATATGAACATGAGTTTTTTTTTCCCAGCGTATCTTATTTCCTTATAAGGCTATAAAATTGTGACAATTTTATTAATATTAGTTGAAAGGTATTTTTAAGTTGTTTTGGTTGCATTTAACAATATTTCATAAATTTTTGTATACAGTTATCAATTTATTTAATACTAGAGATTTCCCGCTGCTTCGCTCACATATAGTTCGGGTGGATTAACTTTTTTTTTTCTTTCAAATCATTTAAACCACCAATAACACTGAATAACACTGAAGTAGATCTATAATTATTTGAAATACATAAAAAGTAAATGTCTCTATAACTAAAATGGTTCCAAAACTATTATTACTTACTAACACAAGTTTGTATGTTAATGAGAAAATATATAAAGACTAAGTAGGAAGATATGCTTTATAATTTTCTTGGAGGGATCACAGTGATGCTCTCTTCCCGATCGTTTGAAATGTTTAGAGTAAATACTTTGATTATTGGTCTGTTTGAATCTCATTATATTTTAAATCCCTTTGCCACCAAACAAAATTATTTAATAGAACAAAGCAAACAAATTATTTTAATTTAATTGTTCATATCGATAAAAAAAACTTCTGAATCAACTTACATTATCCTTGTCCCAATACAAATTATTAGTTTGTAGCAATCATTGTAACTTATTTCTATAATTGGAAATGTACACTGAACGGTCTGTCAAACTATTTAAATCACGCTATTCGCCTGAATATATTTGGAAATGCAACCATCAATACACTTATATTCAGGTTTTGCCTATATTATATCTGCGTTCATCTAATTCTTCTGGAGAACAGTTTTAAACATTTAGATCTATATTAGTTAGAATTATTTGCTTAAGTAAACGGGTTATATATATAAAGACAAAAATTAAAAAGTGGCATATTTGAGGATTCGATTTTCTATCCCAGGCAAACTAGGTTAAATGAGCTTAACGTTTACCTATACAACGGGCACACAGGCACGGGTAAGCTCTTTATAAAAATTCAGTGGAATTTAATTCAAATTTGAACTGTGGACAATATTTTTTCTTAAAAAAATATATATTGTTTACCATCGGCAGGGTTATTCATTCTTTATCAATATTGACTTTATTTTGCACCTCGTCTTAGTACCCGTCCGGGCTATCTACTTTATTTAGTTAATCTAATTGGGTTACGAGAGAAAGCGGTAGAATTTAGAGGAAATATATCTTAATTTGCATGGAGGGAGAATAGTAGCTCATTTATTAATAATCACCATCACTACTACCTACCGAGATTCGAGCCACAAATTCCGCCTCCCTGTTAAGCCCGAATAGAAACACTTGACCTATTCCCTGTACCCAGTGATGCGAGAAATCCTGTCTTTAATGCCTGGAAACACACCACACAATAGGGGCTTTCTACGTCATATATTTTTCCATCCTCACTCCAAGCAATCATATAAACTGTTTTTATAATTGATTCTATCTACATTTCCTCTTATCTTAGGTTAGTTAGTTACTGCTAGATAGAACATATTATTTTATATTTGTATTTATTGTTTATCCCTACGGGTCCCATTAGCAAACTAAACAGATTTCGTATATGTATGACAAATTATTTACTTTTGGAAATATTTACATTTTTTCTAACATTTCAAATATTTTACAGTAGTTGGATTTTAAATTATTGGCGTTACACTGTTTAATGCATAATACTTTCATATATTACATTATTTTTATTATGTCTGACCCCTTTCGGTGGCTGCATGGTCTAAGGCGCTACTCTTGCAATATACTGGACTACCAAAGACGGGAAGTTCAGGGTTCAATCCTAGTCGAGTGCACTAAGGTTATTTTTCCTAAATCGTTTTCCACTCTCCCTTAACCCAAATGCAGGTGTGCTTCTTCTACTAAATTAAATCTTCCTAATCTCTAATACATTATTTTAATTACTATATAGTCGTATAACCCTAACGGGTAGTAAAACGCGGTGCTAAAATAAAATTATATTGAATTCTGCATTTTAAAATTAACAGATGAACGTGTGAATGCATTATGAATGTTTGAATATCTTAAAAGGTTTGAAAAGATATTAAATTACCCACTTTGGTTTTCACACGAACTAAACTTGAGGGGTTTAAAACTGGGGCCCCCGTGATGCCTTTTTTTTTACGGCCCACGAAGTTTGTTGGAAAAGTAATCTAGCCATACTGTAATAAAATTTATATTTTTAGCCGAGAAACGGAATGTTTTGCCTTGTGTGGGAAAATTCTATGAAAGCTTCAACTGATGTTCATTAAGTAATAATGTTAATTACGCTCTATTTACATAATAATCTGTGTATCCACATGAATCATATTTCTTTCCACATTCAGCCGACTATGTCACAGCCCTCCACTAGACTCGTGGATTTAATTTCAACCCTTAGTCTCTTAAGTAAAAACCCCTGAATCATAAAGCGTCACACTAGCAATAGACTAAATTACCTGCATTGGTGGTCGCATGGTCTAAGGTGCCACTCTCGTGTATACTAGACTGCCGATGATAGTAATAATGGGGCTCAAATACCGCTGGGGTATACTGAGGGTGGTATTTCCTATCTGGTTGGCCACGCTCCTTACATGCAAATGAATGTACACTTCTTATAAATTCAACCATCCTCACCACTAGCTTATAAGCGTATTTATAACATATGCGTATAACCTGAACCGGTTGTAAGACATTGTCCTGAAATAAAACACTAAATTTCCGTTGGTGTCAATATCAATGTTTAAATTCTAGTCAGGTTTATTGAAGTTAACTTTTCCGAAATATTTTCTTGCTATTGCTCCACGCAATATTGGGAATGTTTCTTCTAAATTTTAGTATCCCCAAACTTTATCGATAAATTTAATTTTGCAGATCACCCGAATTGTAAGTAAGAGAATACATGCAATTTTTTAAATATTAAAAATGAACAATACATAATTAAATCTTGATATGAAATGCAAACTAAGAATAAAGTACTGTATCTCAAACCACACTCTAATGCTTGCATCTCGATACAGACAATAAACAAGACTTCTTTAAAGTTTATATAATACTGTATTTCTTTTTTATTTTTAGCTCCGAGACATACTATACTCTCAAGCTATACGCATATGTACTGATTATGCTAATGTGTTACGGAAGAGGAAGGTTGAATTTAGATGAAGTGTACCCACAACTGCTTAGTGGTAGAGTATAAACGCATTTAGGAAAACCATCCCTTAGTTCACCAGACCAGGATTCTAACCCCTATTTCTCCATCATCGGCAGTCAAGTCTATTGTGAGAGTGACGCCTTAGACCACGAAACCACAGAAGCGGGTCGTATTAGTTATATAAAACCATTCAATGGTCAATCTTTACACATCCATAACTGCACAAAAACTAACTTAAAAATACCAGAGTTTGGGACCTCTCGATAGTAGGTGATCAGTTAAAACCACACACAAGTGTGTACAGCCAAAGAGAAAGAGGAAGAGAAAGAGCGAAGAAGAGATAAAGTGAGAGAGTTCAAATGAAACAGAAAAAA
>CABFWB010001114.1:120761-142601 GCA_902151455.1 Timema bartmani | reverse complement strand
AAAAAAAAAAAAGGGGGGGGGGAAGGTTTTGAGAATTAAATTTCCATGTGGTCACCATGGCCTGGAGGTTTAGAACGTCATGAGTTAGGAGTTAGCACTCGCCGGAGGCCACACCAGGGCGGGATTTTTCATTTCCTGCCACCTCTCCTCCACCCCCTTCTACGCTTTCCCATCCTCTCTTTCCTGGCATGGATAAATAAAACAAGTGGTGTGAATTTTAGCCACGATTCCTTCATTTTCAGCTGGATTAGTAGGGGTACGGAGGGAGGGAGAGGGAGGAGTTGGTGGGATGATCATTCGGTCTCATACAGAGAATCTACAAATATTTCCTGCACTTGAGAGGAGAAGCCAGTGGCTTGCTTCACGTGATCAATAGAAAGAGAAAGCTTGATTGTTAAATTGTTTCAAAATATATGGAACCATTTCGCGAGGTATGAAACCACCTATTTTGTGTTTATTTAGTTATTAATCAAGCTTATTACTACAGATCTAATACTTCCTATTAGGAATTTGTTTTGAGCCCATTTTAATAAATAAATTGCCTCAATTTTAATTAAAATATTAAATATCTGGTTGAAACGCTTAAAACTCTTAATTAAGGCTAAGAATTATTTTTTCACTACGTCTTAATATTAACTCTTTCAGATTGGACACGTAGATTCATTACGCTAACGGAATAATAATGAATAATGCAGTAGTTTTGTGAAATGCACCCGAATTTGCGTGGATGGATATTGGGTATCCTTTATGAAAAAATACCTTCAGTACACCCGACTGGGATACGAACCTTCATCTCCCCGTCACTGGAAATCCAAAGCTTAAAACTAGAGTGATATAACATCCATCGAGACAAGTTATTTAAGCAATGACAGCTATATTCTGACCGATTATATAATTGAGGAAAATACCAAGTAAGTATGAATGCTTTTAGAGGATAATACAATTCCCTCTTTGGGGGTTCTTATCACTATTCATGTCTATATATTATGAGAATAAGTTATTACAATTTAATCCATTAAGCTACAATGATTAGGTTGAACTCTAGCATAACAACATATTTAGTTATTGTTTGTATATTCTTTTGGATCAGGAAAATGGTTTAAATACGTATTGGGGTTTTTTTACGGTCAAAATGTATTCATAATTATTTACGTTATATATGTATTCACTTGCTTGTTTAGTAAACACTTTTTGTTTTCTTACAATTACAAGGAGTTCTTCTCAAATACTCTAGCAAAAATGGTCAATACAAACAAGAATATGAATGGAGGTCTAACTTTATTATTTTTAAGATTATATTCCATTTTTATTTATCATTTGTCTATAATTTTCTGAATACATGCACTTAAAAGCGCTAAGGGCTTAAAGTGCCTGTACCACTTTATTATAATATACTCTCAATACAAACTTTAATGTCTTTTTGCTCTCCAATATAAGTTCTCAATCGAGATTTGAACTAGAATGCACAGTATGCTATTACTGGAAGTATATCAGTGCCACCATAATCTTGGCCTCATTAAAATCTACCTTAATACATATATAATGATAGTTTTTAATATTTCTGGTAAAAATTAGGTATGTTGGCATGTATAAATATACTTTAAGTTACTCTAAATTAGCTAACAGAGCTTCTTAATTATTTTCCACTCGGTACCCCTTTTTCGCCCTAGAAATTTTTACGCAACCCTGGGTGTGTAGTATATAAAATAGGTATAGAAATCAAATCTTTAATGATAATGAATTATAAAAAAAACTAATTCAAAACAATATATATTAATAAAATAGGTATACAAATCAAACATTTACTGATAATAAATAATAAAGAAATTTGATATAAAACAATTCTTTGGTATATATATTATTTTACCATTTATTAAAGACGAAAGCAAATTTCCATTCTAATGAGATGAATATGCTTTTTTTTTATATATAAGGAATTATATCTTGGCTGAGTATTTGTTATTGCAGGAGGTAAAGCATCTTCAGTGTTTTTCAGAGTTGATCCATATTTTGATTTCATAATCTTCAATGCTGAGAACATCACTTCGCATAAATAAGTAGTACAAATGGCGGAAGTATATGTGAGACCATTTCAGAAATGTTTGAAAAATCTCTTTTAATCCTAGACCAAAATTAATTTAATGTTTTCTAGGAAAATCAAGTTTTAAACCTGTGTCGCTTGATAGCTTGATACTTAGATGCAGAGGAATAGCCATAGGAAAACATTAAAAGTTTTATTTTCCATAAACAAACTATAATTTTTCTGCAAGAGCAGAAAACTTTTTATCTACAGTAAAAACACTCTAAATTATAGCATACAATAGTCTTGATTCAGAGCCGAAGTGTTTCTGGCAACGTTTGTTGGCGTTGCGTGGCTTGCAGTGTCAAATGCGCATGTTGTATGTTCAGAACCAAGGCTGCAGTAAAGTCGCGTGATGCAACACGGGCGAGCGCTGCCAGAAGAACCTCGGATTCATTATGCATTTGATTTTGAATTAATTTTGGTCGTTGAGCGTTCAGAAATCTTTTACTGTGGCCAAATCTTCGTGACCCCCACATTCAGCTACGTGACCCCCATTCGACCCCCACAGTTCAAGAAGACCTGAGCTATGTCACTAATGACGTGGCTATAGTACAAAAATGAAGGATATAGGTGATGTAAAATCAATTATATTGTCCGAAGTGATTTAAAATATTATGACAACTGCTTATTGAACGTAGACCTAAGGTTTTGTGCAGTGTACAGAACTGACAAGAATTTGCCTAGCCATATATGGAGAATTGGTTCTTTGCCACCTAATCTTATGGCCCATCTAGACAGTACGCATTTAAAATCCGATAGTCGGGTAGGGTTGACAAAGATATAACTTAATATATAAAAAGTATATTCGAAAGCATATGGCTTCAACGATTCTAGTTAATATAGGAATATGAAAGCAGCTGATTTAAAGGTGAATTAAATTTGATTTAAAATATGGTCTTAGATCATATACACTCTTAAAGGCTGGTTCACACAAAAAGCTAAGCTATGCCTTGCTACGTGATGATTTGCTTTTTCCTATTGCTAGCTGGGCAATTTTTCCATCTTCCACCTGAGCGATCTTAAGTTTCGCATTCGCATAACGCAGCTCGGGCTACGTGTTGAACAGACGCAGTGCTGAATTGTTGAAAATAACTAAAGAAATGTTTAAGCTTTGTTTTCAGTTTGTTTCACGTGTATTCACGTTATATTCGATTCAGGTTTTATAATTAAATAGCATTATTATATATAAATAGAGCCGTAAATTAAACAATTCAAACCTCCAACTCCTAGATTTTCTTCTTCTTCCAAAACAGCTGCTAATAGAAGCAGATCCTCTTCCGCAGTAATATCATCTGAGCTCAAACAAAACATTTTGGAGAATGCCATAACTTAACTTCAATGGAGCAGACCATAAAGAAAACACAGTGAATTCTGGAGGGGAAAGAGGAACCATAGCTTAGTGTGACAATGAGTGTGCAACTAAATTGACAAAATCTTTGCACAGCATAGCATATCATAATTGTTTGATATGTTAAATATAAATCTCAACATATTGTAGGCGAAACTTATCAACAGGCTTCTGATGAGTTAAAAAGCTCAAATTTTGAATTTTAAATTTATAAAAAAAATTCAAAACGCGAAAGCGAAAATATAAATTTCTAAGCTAAAAGCAAAAGGTAAAAAACCTAAATATAGCCTTCCTTTATCAGATAAGTAGATGTTTTGAAAGACACACAAAAGAAAATTTTAAGATATTGGGGGATTGCCTTATAGAGTATTTTGTAAGCTATCAAAAAATTCTTAAAATACTTTAAACTTTTAAAATGGTCTACATTTTGGTGAAAATAATTTTAAAGAATATCAAACCCCCATCATAAATATTCCGATACTTCTAAACGTCTGCAACGTCTCTCATCTATCTCCCATGTGGTACCTTATATATGGTAGCTGACAAAATTTTAAACACATACCTACTTTAGTGGCCACATGATCTAAGCCAGGCGTCATTCTTGCAATAGAATGAACTGCCGTTCAAATTATGGTTCAATCCTGGTCGGGTGTAATGAGGGAGTTTTTCCCTAAATGATTGTATACTCTTCCTCCACGTAAATTCAGGTATACTTTATCTTTATCAACCCTTCCTCCTCTCTTATACAATATCGTTATTAATATAATTGCGTATAATCTGAACAACTAGTAAAATGCGGTGATAAAAGAAATACGATACAGGCTGTAATACACTATCAACTTGCAGAATAAATATCAGTCCAAACTAAAATAATACTTGTTTTTTTCTTTATTTTTGTAAGACTCGATATAGCAAACGTTATATAGCTTGAGTTATGAATAGTTCTGCTTGTATTCTTAAGGGTACATCTAATTGAAGGGATGTATTCTCATGTTGAAGATTTTATAATGGTAGTTGTAGTTCTGAAATTTAAAGACCACTGAAAAATTCTCAATTTTCAAAGAACTTTTTTCATGTGACCATATCAAAAATTGTCTTTGTTTTGTTTGATAAAATGCTAGATCTATGCATAATCACTTTATTTGATCTCAGAGGTGCAAATTATAGCGTTAAATATCAATAAAATTTGCTGATTTATCCTATTAATGCTTTATTTTTAAATTGTAGTCTTTAAATACAAAAGCTTTAAATATAGTTGTTTTAATTATATAAGAACATTTCGGTCCCTTTCATCATCATTTTGGAAAGAACCATATCTCGAAAGATCAAACTCTTTTTTAAATAATCCAGGATTTCTGGGGGTCTCTTTTATAATTATTCAATATGCTCCTTTCAATAAATTGGGAATTACTTTCAAGACTATAATCATTACATAAGTCCTTCTCAAAACTATTAACATTAATTAAAAATGAACCGCCTCGGTGGCGTAGTTGGCTAACGCGCCAGTCGTGTTGAGCCAGACCACCGAGGACGGGGAGATCGAGGTTCGAATCTCGGTCGGGTGAACTGGGGGTGGCTTTTCCTGAATGGTTTTCCACTCTCCCTCCACGCAAATGCGGGTTCACTTCCTCTAAATTCAACCTTCCCAATTCCTATTTTACTAGTGTAATTATTACTTAAGCGTATAACCCGAACGGGTAGTAAGACACGGTGCTAAATAATAATTAGAAATGTTCGTGATGTGATTATATCCAGGTATATTTTATAGCACAGTTTTATTATTGGTATATTTGTTACAGATATAAATCATAATCCCATGTTACCAGACTTAAATGTGAATTTCTTATCACAGATAGATAAGTAGGAATATGATCAGTTTAATTTCTTGATAGTATAAAAACCTGTTGGATTATTGTTCTTTCATATTTTTGTTAACTAGTTACACTACATATCCGTCCCGGCTGGCAGCGTTTAATTTCACTAAGGGGTTGGGATTAGAAGGATAACATTAAGAGGAAATGTACCCACGTTTGCGTTGAAATAAAAGTGAGAATCTCTTAGAGGAAAACAACTAAGTAAATCCGTCCGGGATTCGAGTCCCGAACTCTCGTCACTGGAAAATCATAATTCGCGAGCTTGATTTTTAGTCATCATACTCACCAATGTGAGTGTTTGTGTTCTTAATAGAGAAGAAACCCTTTAATGAACGTCTAGATTTTGGTACAACCAAATAGATACCTATATTTTCTATATCAGTTTAATTTCTGCTAACAACGCCAAATATTGTCCAAGAGAGGTCAAAATTATCGTGCTAGGAAAAGTTAGCACTGTTTTTGCAGTAATTGTAACACTGACTTATTTTTAGAGGCTAAGTAGCACTACCCTATCCATAAAATATTTAGTTCAGTTGTAATTACTAAAAACATGAATATATAGTGTAATTTAATCATGCGCTAGCCTCCATATTAAGTTGAGTATACTAACTAGCTTAACCTGTATAACTCAATGTTAGGAATGTATTATGCAAGTTTGAATTAAAGGATACCCACTTTGGTGGTCGCATGGTCTAAGTCGTCATTCTCGCAATAGACTAGACTGCTGATCATGGGGAAATAGAGGTTCGAGTCCTAATCGAGTGTATGATGGTTGTTCCTAAATAGTTGTCCACAATACTTGCATGAAAATAGAGTACATTTCCTATAAACTCAACCTTCCTCATTCCTAGCACATTATAGTTTTTAGTACATAAGGGCATAGCCTGAACTAGTAGTGAGACGGGCTGCTAATAATAAAAGTTTGTATCAATTAAAAAGGTGTAATTTTACATTTGTGTTCTTTTTTTATTCAACCGTAAGCTAAAATATGTTTAATCTTTTTTTAGGAATAAATTAATTAATTTGTCTTGTAGATTAACGAGACAAGACGGCTAAACAAACGAATTGAATAACAAACGTATAGCTAGACAAACAATCGTGCTGAAAGATAAAATGTTTTGCTTTACAATAACTAGCGTCTGTAATTTTGTTATTTAAAGAATGACGTATTCCAGCCTTCTCCTAATTGTTCGAACTTATCTAGCAGAACATTTCCAAACAAAAGCCCATCTTTATTTATGGAAACAATCGAAATGGTAAACACGAGGCTAAAATAAAGGGGACGGTTCCAATGCGCTACCCAAGTAGTTGTAGTGAAAGAAACTTGGCGTCTGTGGCCTTTGGCTGTAAACTTGGTCACGCCTTTGTTGTCGTGTCACACGCAGGCAGACCAGGCGAGTATAAATTAAGCACACAGTAAACAAACAAAGAATAGAATTGATGATGCAGACAATGAGTCCCCGCAAATATCACAACTCAACCCTCTAACTGCTTTGGCATTTCATTTCTTATTCTATTTTTGAGAGAGGGGTGTATTTAGTGTGTCATTTCTAAACGCATTAGTCTACTTACTAAAACGATGAAGCTTTTCCAGTGATCACATAGTCTAAGACGTCACGCTTCGCAATAGACTGTATTGGTGATGACTGGGGGATCTGGGTTCAAATCCTGATTGAATGTGTTGGGGTTACGGGGGCTACCTAAAAGGTTCTCCCCCTTTCCAATTACCGAATGCAGGTACATTTCCTCTAAATTAAACATTCTCATGTAGGTCAGCACAGGGAACATAGACTACATCAAGCTCGTATATTCTGGCCTGTCAACAATGAGGAAGTCGGGGATCAGGTCCAACCTTGTGAACCGAAGAAAAATTTTAATAAATAGTTTACCACTTTCCTTCTACGAAAATATGGCAACATTTCCCAATAAGGTCTAGCTTCCTAATAGCTACGCCCTTGAGTGTAAGTATGCGGATATCCCAACAGGGTAGTAAGACGCAGCGCAAAGGGAAAAAATGTAGTTACATTTAATGACTGACAACCAATCTTGTCACACAGAAATTATTATAATATGTGGATGTTGGGAAAAACATACTACTTAGATACAAAGTAGTTTTAAGAACCACCTTTTTATTCGAAAAAGGGTTCAAGTAGTCTAATTACCAAACACTCAACAACGTTGTCAAGCTTGAGAATATTAGTTTTTAGCAGATTTTAGTCTTTTTATCAAAGCTTTTAGTTTTTAATACACGCTCTAATCTTCGCCTCTCTGAATATCCCTTTCTTTTCACCGTGCGTTACTACCCACTCGAGCTATCAACATATCTACTGTATGGCATAATTTTGATAAATATATATTATTATTATTATTATTAGCACCGCGTCTTACTACCCGTTCGGGTTATACGCACTTACGCTAATGTGTAATGGTAGGGTGATTATGAGATGAAATGGAGGACCTACAGTTTAACGTGGGATCCGAACCACGGTGGAGGCCTGGCATTCCACACATTCACAAGTTGGGACTAATACACGTCTTGTCAGAGTTGAAGGAAGGGTTTGGCAATCAGATAAATCTGTGCCGGGACCGAGGAGATAAATATATAATTTAAAGGTAAAAAACACGCCTTTGTAAGAAGGGAGATTGAGATACAATTTAGGAAAACTATCTTCAGTAAACCCTGCCGGGATTTGAAGACTCTGTTCTGCATTAAAGATCAAACGCGAGCGAATTGACGCTATTGTCCTGCGTGGGCAAAGTAAGCAACAGAAGTCAAAACTAATTTAAATTATGTATATATTAAAAATTTAAAACTTAATTAATGGAGACGTATGGAAGAACGGAAATTTTTATCCTCTTATAATATTTTTTTATATCTAATGTGTTTTTATTTCATAAAAAAGATTAAATTATTTTAAAAAAATTCCCTTTCTAAGTATATGACATTTGCTTGTGATATTTCCGTTTGGATTTTTTTTTAGTTTATTAACTATATTGACTAAGTTCACGTTTCCTTGATAGCATCCTGGCTACTTATTTAAACTCTTGTTCTTTGATTCTTGTATTCGCGGATTTGCAGGACAATCGCGTCAATTCGTTCTCTTGGCGCCAAATCACGCCACATCACGCCACATCACGCCACACGCGCCACCAGCACTGCTCACGTTTGATATCTCACGTAAGACAGTGACCTAATGTATTTACCTTTTCAGACAATGGTCCTGGTTAACCTTTCTGTGGGGGAGAGACTAGATCTTGTGAAGGAAAGAAATTCATAAATGTAAATAAGTATGCTGAAAGGTAGGTTAAATACGAATCCGGGTGTATTGGGATTATTTTTATCTGAGGGGACATTTATTCTATATTACACCTTCCTCACCCCTTTCCTAATAGTTTCTCTGTGTAGCTAGGTCATGTGATTAGAGAGACGTAGTGCACAAAACATAATTAAGAATAAACGTCCCGGTGATAAAATTAAATCTTATATATGATACCAGCTCAATTCCATATACAGTAATACAAAACAGAATCACATTATTAGGTTGATATTTGGTCACACTTGTTTGATTTGTAAAATAATTAATTTTTATTTGGTATATAATCCGTAACCATCTCCTTTCTATAACAAATATATAATACAAGCGATTTTACAGATTTCAGGAGACCCGCTTCAGTATCTGTAATACGAATGAATTAGGCCTAAGCAAAATTTTTCTAAATGTAAATATTTTTTTAAGTTTAGTATTTATTTAAGTTATTTAATGTGCACTTTTTGAACTGACTCATAATATCAGCACACCAGAATTTCTATGAGTGAGAGCAAAAGGCTGTACCAATTTTTCCGGGAAATGTATTTTCACATACTTTCCAGATTTCTTTTACATGCCACTATCGATATGGGACCGACGGCTCTACTTCCCCTTAGAAGGAAGTTGCATCCCGGTTTTTTTTATCGCTCAATAAAAGTCCATCGACCCAGGCTGGTTTGAACCTATGAATATCTGGTCCAGAGGTGAGAACTTTTCCTCAAGACCACCAAAGTCGACCAAATAGTCTCGTCGTCACTCGTGTTAGACGGGCTTTCTGATGACGGGGAGATCTGGACTTGAATCCAAGTCTGTTCTACTAAGGTTGGCTTATTCTGAATGGTTTCCCATTCTCCTTCCACGCAAATGCGAGTAGATTAACTCTAAAGTGCTTTCTTCCTCATTTCTACGACCTTATAGTAACTATCATAAATGCGTGTAACCTGAACGGATAGTATAAAAAAAAAAACTTAAAGTGATGGCCGACTACACTTGCAATAAATAAGAGTTCTAACTACGTAAATAATACCCGCTTTGGTGGTCACGTGATCTAACGCTCTACTCTCTAAAATAGACTAGACTGCCGATAACGGGGATATCGAGTTTTGAATCTCGAATGGGCGTGGTGAGGATAGTTTTCCAAAATTATTTTCCCCTCTTCCTCCACGCAAATGCGGGTACACTTCATATTAATATGACCACCCAAATCCCTGAAACATTACCATAATTAGTACATAATCGTATAACTCGAATGGGTAGTAGGGACCGGTGTTAAAAAAACTACACTAATATTGTAACACCCGTCTTACTACCTATTAGGCTCAGATGCTTATGTACTAATAGCGCTTATGTGTTAGGGATGAGGAAGGTTGAATTGAGAGGAAGTGTACCCACATTTCCTTGATGAGAGAGATAGTGGTAAGCCATATAGGAAAAACCTCTCCCAGTATATCCGACAGAGATAGGACCCTGATATTCCCGTCATCGGCAGTATAGTCTATTTTCGAGAGTGGTGCATTAGACCGTGAGGGCACCGAAGTGGATATCCAGGCTAATAAAGTAGGCCTGTTATTCGAAGTAGAGTGGGTAACTGTTCATTAAAACACTCCCGCTGTCTATCCGACTGAGATTCAAACACCAGCCATCACGTATCTGGTAAACCAGACTAAAGAATCCGACACATTGTCCACGGGTTCACCAATACGGTTTAGGTCAGATCTCAGATACACTACACTTCTCATACCTACCCCATAGATTAAGATGTAAATAAGCTTTTTTGGCTCAAACTAGTGGTATTTTGTTGTAATGCGCTACTATTGCAATTAACTAGAATATCTGGGACGAGAGTTCAAAATTCAACCCCAAAATGGTGCACTGAGGGTGGTTTTCACACAACACAGATTTTCACTTATGCGTACTATACCTTTTGTCATGCCAATTTGGGTGTACTACTTGTAAATTAATTTGCTGATCTATACCCCTATGTTAATAATCATATTATTAATCGTAATAGATAAAAATATTGTTTTTGTGATAAAAGTATGTCTTAAAAAACAAGTACATTCAATGTAAATGAAATCTATGAATTAAAACTTGGAAATACTTTTACTATATATATGCTCTTATGTTGCACATTAGCTAAAGAAAGCTCAACACTCTCCTCTGAGGGTTAATATTTAAAGAAGATGTAGGGGTATTCATCTAGATAGAGTATTGGAAGCAGACTAAGACTCAAGCTTATAGTGTCGGACCTATCTTAAGCAGGAAGGCCAGTGTTCAAATCCTGACCAGGTGTACTCATGGTAGTTTTTACTTAAAGGCTTTTTGAGTACCCGCCATGATAATGCGGGAACACTTATTCCAAATACTACCGTATCGTATGCGTATGTTTACCATACCACGTGCCGTCATCGCTATACTCTTTTTAATTTACGCTAGTGGAGTATAGATGAGGAGGGTAGAATCTATAGGATATGTAGCCATATTTTCGTGGTGATAGAATAGGATATCAATTAGTTGGGTGAGGGGGAACTCAATACACCGTAAAGATTCGGGCTCCAACTTCCAAGTCACCAGAAAGTCAGATAATATGAGACTGACAACCAGTCTGCGTGTCCACCACTGTGGGTATTAACATAATTAAAATGCGTATTGCCCGCTTTGGTGGTAGAATCTGGTCATCATTCCACCGATAGATTGGATAGCCGATGACCAGGAGTTTAGAGTTCAAATCCGGGTCGAGTGTAATAAGGGTGTAATTTTACAAAAGGTTTTTTCCTTACTACCTCCCAACAAATGTGGCTACACTTTCTCTAAATACTCCCTTATTCCTCCCTAAGACATTTAGTTATTAGTACATAAGCGTTTATTCCGGATTGATAGTAAGGATCGATGGCAAACTAGATGGACACTCCTAAATTCTATTGGAGCCATTTTATTTGTGACTGATCGTACGTACCTCGTGTGTGTGTCTCTCTCACGATTGTTGTTTTCGAACTTTCAATCAACCCACCTGAAGCCACGCGACATATTGTGTGGTCTGAACCGGCGGCCCATGATTTTTTCAGTGGTTCTGTAAAGGGCCCTCTCTCTGTCGGTCTATCGTGGCGTGTGATTGGTTGACTTCGTCGCGTCCTCTTCGCTCCATTACTTATTCCTTCTTGTCTTTTGTCTGTCGAAATGAAAGAGTCGGTTTGGTTTCTCCCTGTATTGCCGTTGTTGTGTTCAATGCGTGCAATATTCAACATGCTACTAAGAGTTGAAGTATTCATGTGCTCAGGCAACTTGGAGCTTAGACGGCACAATATTGCTGCTTTCCCTTTTTCGGTACTCCCTTTCTTTTTATTCTTTCCTATCTCTCTTTCCTTTCCATCAAAACTTCTTACGAACCGTTTCATTAACGTCACGCGTCACTTTTGGTAGCTCAGTGGTAAGGACAGATAAACGGTGGATCCTTAATGCCGGGATCACGATCAACTTAAACTTAACTTAACGTTGACTTGCAGTTAACTTAACGTAAGAGATGTCCTGGGAGGTATTTTACTTTACTTTACGTTAGTTGAAGGGTATCACGTGATCTAGCCAGCCAATCATTATGCGAGTGACGTCATCAGGGATATTTAGTAACTCATTTGTTGGTATTATGACCAATGTTTACTCTTTAGCGTAAGTTCTAGTGATTAGACATTGAAACAAAATAATTAAACTAAAATAGGAAAGCTAAATTTATCCAAAAAAAATTGTAATAGATATTTATTATATCGATTGAAAATTATAAACATTCACAAATCATCACTGTAAAACTAGTACAAATCACAGATCATACTCGAGAATGAAGATGTTTGGCTCGAGTTGTTACGTTAAGTTACGTGAATCGTGATCACACATACGTTAAGTTAACTTTAAGTTAACGTTACGTTAAGCTACGTTATGTTAACGCTAAGTTGATCGTGATCCCGTCATAATTCACTCTCGATGCGCTGAATGTAAGTATCATGCGAACAGGATGTGTTATGTTATCCTTCTGCTTACTCTATTGTAGAGTATTTAGGTTAAGGTAATTTGACAAACAGAATTTTTTTTGCATGAGTTTAACAAGGGTATAACAATTATAAGCTATAAATAGTAATACATTGATTTCAAATTATTACAGTTCAAAAGTTATAAGGGGTCAAACCTACCATTTTATGGTTTTTGCCTACCGTTGTTAACGTAAAGTAGTATTCTTAGCATCGCTTCTTACAACCCGTTCAGGTTCTATGCTTATGCACTAATTACACTAAAGTTTTTAGGGATTAGGAAGGTCATATCTATACGAATGTTACCCTCATTTGAAAGGAGGAAGGTTATAAAACCATTTTGGAAAAGCCACTCCCAATACACCCGACCAAGATTTGAATCTCGATCTCCCCGTTATCGGCAGTCTAGTTTACTGCAAGAGTAGTACCTTTAACAATGCGAGCATTAAAGCGGGTTTGTAGTGTATTGAAGTTGTGGAACCGACTACTTACCATCTCAAAGAAATTACAGTAGCTACTTTCAAAAAGTAAATATTTTAGTCACTGACTTGAAGTAATTTCACTAGTTACTGTTTTGAAGAATCTCAATTAATTAGTATTATAAATTAATTACGTGAGTTATTTTATTGAAGTACACCTATTTACCATCTTGAAGTCATTACAATAGCAACTTTAATAAAGTATTTAACACAATTACTAACTTAAAGCATAGAAATAGTAGTTACTATCTTAAAAAAAGTTTTAAAAGATATTCCTAGATGAAATATTCCCCATACTTATTGTCTTGAAGTAGTTCCACCTGCTTTTTACTATCTTGAAGTAGTTCTGCTAGTTGATATTTTGGCTTGTTAAATTAAAGTCAACTCCAAGAACATTAATGATGTTAGTCCCCTCTTACACAAAGTAATAAGTATCCTAACAACAAAAATACAAGCTAAGGCAAGATTACACTTTTAAAAAAAACCTGACAGGCTATCTCCCCTTTTAATTACACTAAAGGGTAAGTATGACTAGGTTGTAGCTTGGAAGAAATGTAGATACATTTATTTGGAGATAGAGTGATACACTATTTAGGAAAATGTCATCTTAAATACATCCGGAGGTAAACTCTAACTTATCATGCGAGCTTGACGTATAGTCCATGCACCCAACAGTGCTACCCATATCAGAGAGTTAAAATTTCAATCGTGGACTTTTTTTGGAAGAAAATATGTCAAAATTTGCCTAAATATACAGTATATTACATTAATATTATATATTAAGAGTGGTTATTAATAACATTTCCAACAAGTATGAAACATGGTATAAATTATTTTTGAAGCAATAATATTTAAATAAGTATTATAATTATTATTATTATTATTATTATTATTATTATTATTACTGTGTGATTGTTACAGTTAAGGAATTGAAATTTATTATTTATCATTTTAATTTTGTATTACATTAAATAAAGACAAAAAATAGTCCCTTGTGTTGGATAAGCTTTTGGCTCAGGCAATTCCAAGACGCTTTACGGAAGATTTTCCCGGCTAATTCCCATACATACGTGGAAATGGCAACCATAGCGATATTATTTAATGTACAAACATGTTTTATCTGTGTGTTATACGTTTAAAGGTAATATGAATAAAGGCTCTACTTAATATTTAAAATAATTTTATTCGTACTTGGTAAAAGGCATACGCAACTTTCTGTATAGCAGTGATCCATCTTAACATGTCAAAATCATTTTATCATTGGTTTATATATGCTATGATAAATAATGTAATTATTTAGTTAGCATGGAAGATCAATTGCATACACTATTTTAAACCTAACTGAATACACACAATTTATCATACTATCAATTCCATTCTTTACGAAAAAATATTAAGATGTTCGAAAACAAGGTGCTTAGGCAAAGATTTGGTCAAAAAAAAATGTAGGCTACTGGGGATTTGAGGAGGTTACATACTAAATAGTTCTCATCACAAGGCACTATTAGGATAATCAAGTCTCTAGAATGCAGTGGGCAGGACATGCAACGCGATTGGGAGAATCTACAACCGTGCTCAGGGTATTGACTGTCAAACCCAAAGAGAACGTACCATTGGGAAGACCTAGACACAGATGGGAGGATAACATTAGAATGGACCTGAAAGCGATAAGGTGTAATGAGGTGGACTGGATAGAACTAGCTCAAGATAGGAATAAGTGGCCTACTCCATTAAGTGTGGTAATTAACTTTATAGTTCCTAATGCCATAGACTAGAATATTTAAGTATAAGTTCCATGTGCACAATTTAATGATATAATAAGTATTATTTAATAAATTCCAAGCTACTTATTGAGTCATATCATATCGCGAACGAGTGAATAAATACAAAATGCTCGATACAATAAGTAAATATTACAATTTATTTAAAAATTATTTTATTTATTACTTTATTCAAAATGTTAGTTATACTTTAAATCTTAATTTATAATATTTCATCTTATTTGACTTCTTTATTTAATAATTTATTTTTTACTTATTTCAAGTTAAGCAATAGAAAAATATTAATAAAAATTTTAGTCTAATTATTGTATTTTTTGTTTTGTTTTTGTGTGTGTGTGCAGTGGCTGTTCGATAAGGCGTCTATAAATCCTTATATCGTCCCATTGCACTCCCTTCTATTTATGGTGAAGTAGAATATTTCCCCCTAACCCCCACCCTTTGGTAGGATCTAGGTGTCACTTTTAGCGACAATTCCCATCACTCCACGGCTCACGGCAACGTCTCCATTTCACATAACCTGCCTGCTCACTCTCATGCCACCATCCTCAAAGTAATTTAAAAATTGGGTTTCCTCCCTCATTCCAAGTGATTTCTTGATACCACCTCTGAACCTGCCTTCTCCCTCTTTTTCTCTCTCGTGTTAGAGAGATGCTCTCTTTCTTCCTCCCCTACGCTATTCCTTGCCTCCCATCTCTCTTCTTAAATACCACACCATAGTACTCAAGGAGGCAGTCAAGCTTAAAAAGCTGCTAAAAAGCTTCTCTGCATTTTGATTTAATGAGTTTAATGTCATTATGGTGCGATGATTTTCATCGTTCATTCGCCATTGGGAAGACGGGTGAGGTATTCTGGCAGTTAGGGGGCATTCGGGCCTAGTGAAGCGGAAGTTTAAGGGGTAGAGGCATCATACCCCAACGTCATGAGAGTTTGGAGGGAGTGTTTTGCCCCAACACTGGGCACCTGTTCTAAAGAAGGCAACTTTATTTTTTGGATAGAAAATAAAACAATCTCTCCCCAAACACCAAAACAAGATGTTTCTAATCATATATCTTGTGTTTATTTAAATCTTGTAGTGAGAAATAGCTCCATTAATAACTGGTTTACCTAATTAATAAATGCAAATTTGTCACAGAATCAATTTTTTTAAATAATATTTTCCATTCCACACTAAGAAGCTTTCTATAAATGTATATTTTACAAGTTTGTTTTGTTTGTGCTCTTTATGGATTTTTAACCATTTGAATAGTTTCAATTAAATTTGGTACAAACATATAAGAACGTAAAATAATACCTTGGAACTATAATTTTATTACACTCTAACTTAAGCCCTTTTTTTTTATGCCACTGCGTCTTACTACCCATTAGAGTTATACACCTATGTACTAACTATGCTAATGTATTAGGGTTGAGGAAGGTTGAATTTAGAGGAGGTTTACTCCAATTTTCGTGGAGGGAAAGTGGAAAACTATTTAGTAAAAACCACCCTCAGTACAAACCACTAGGATTCAAACTTTAATCTCACAGTCATTGGCAGTCTAGTATACTGTGATGGTAACACCTTAAGCCATGTGACCACTGAAGCGAGCTTAAGTTTTGGTTAATGGTGTTCATAGCTCCAATACGATTATTTTAGGAAAGGTTGGTTATCAAATAATTATATAAAATAATTATTTACAGTCGATCTCGGTGGTCTTGAGGTAAAGTGCTCACCTCAGTACCCGATACGCCTGGGTTTGAACCCAGCCACTGTCGATGGTTTTATTCTTGAGCGTTAAAAATCTGTAGCACTAACTCCTTCGGAGGGAAAGTAAAGCAGTCAGTTTCGTGTTGATTGTGGCATGCAAAAAAACCCTGGAAGGTATGTGAAAATATCTTCCCCGGGAAAATTAGTAGGCCCTTTCACTCTCGGCCATACAAATTCTGGTGTGTTCATAAATTAGTCGGTTCAAAATGTACACATTAAATATCTTAAATAAATAAAAAACAAAATATTCTCATTTAATTTTTTTTGTAACATTCCTTCGTGTTACAACCCTTCCAAAGCAAACAGAATAAAACAAATATACACGTATATTGATTGAAACTATTTAAAATTTGTATTCAAATATTTTTATAAAATGTAAAATAAATATCGAGCGCAACTGATTTGTACCAAAATCTTAGCCGATTGAATTCTTCTATGTGACATAGTTTACACACTTATTTTTTTATTTAAACATTTAATACTAACCATTTTAATAATTAGTATAAATAATTAAAACATATAATCAAATATAGAAGAACTAAACTATTATTAAAAGGATATAAATAATAATCTAATAATTATGTGAGTATGTTAGGTAGAACAATAATTATTTTGATTCAATATGAACATAAACAGTCATTACTGTTCATTGCCAGCGCTAAATATATGCCTTGGAGTAGCTGGCTGGGTGTGCGCTATTCTCACTCAGTGCATGGTCTAGTGGCTAGCATGGCTGGCATGCTACTAATCTAATGGTCCTGGAATTGATTCCCAGCGATTCCAAAGGTATTTTTCCCAAAGGGGAACTGTGCCTATGGTTGCCATGGTCTGGATAACTAGGCTTAAGATAGGTTCAAGACTTCTACTAGCACAACATAATTATCAACATCATTGTCAAAACATCATCTTATCAGGCAGAAGTAGCCAGAGAGACATGATGGCCCAACCTCGGAAGATGTTAACATATCAGCCACTGCCAGTAGAAGACCAGGGAGGTGACCTGGTGGTCTAGGGGTAAGGTGTCAGACTTCTGTGCTGAGGGTCCGGAGTTCAATCCTCGGTCCTAGCACGTATTTACCTGATTGCCAAGCCCTTTCCTCACCTCTGACAAGGTGTGTATTAATCACAACTTGTGAATTGTGAGGAATGCCAGGCCTCCACCGTGGTTCGGATTCCACGTTAAACTGTAGGTCCTCCATTTCATGTCACAATCACCCTGCCATTGCACATTAGCGTAAGTGTAATCCGAACGGGTAGTAAGACGCGGTGCTAATAGTAATAATTATTATTATAATAGAAGACCAGGAATGTCTAGCCGGCCAATCCTGATGACATAAGCTAAGCAAAACAAATCTCAGTGCATTCTTGACGACGCTATTTAATAAAATGATCTTAACTTCTCAAATTTATATTTCAACCCATATGCAGATTTATCTCTTTTTAAATAGGAGACTGAGCTCAAAATGTATTTAAAATATGTTTTCTATTGAACTTCATTTTGATGTCAAAAAATGCAAAATTATTCTACCATGGATCGATTTCTGTTTGCCTGTATGTACAATACATTGTACAGTACGGTACAGTAAGTACTCCGCAGGTACATTCATACATACATACTATACATACATACATACATACATACATACATACATACATACATACATACATACATACATACATAATCACGCCTTTTCCTTAAGTGGTGGGCAAGTGGTTGCAAGTTTGTAAACGCCACTTTTCATTTTGTCTTAATACGGACAGTCACTAGTATCAGTAAAAAGCAGGTTGACATCACATATAGCAAATAGGGGATTTCTCAGCTCTCTATCAAGAAAGACTGAGGCGGAAGTAACCCTAATAGACTCTTGGAACGCAGAGTTAAACGCAGATTTAGAAAGTCAAGATGTCTATCCCAATGAGAATGGTCTTGTTGGTGGAAAATGGCAAGCGCAATATTCAAACTACGATTTAATTGCTCCACATTATCTGGCGATGAAACACATGTCCTGAAACATCTTAGATCTAAAACAAGGCCTGTCATCACTTAAAAATGACTAGGGGGCTCCTTCTTAACTATACCTACACTCTCCTAAAGATAGCATCAGCAGTGGTCGTTGTTTTAATACTCCTAAGGGGTATTAACACAATATATTTGTAAAACAAATCTACCACGACAAGAACCGAGGTATTCCCTTGAGAGGAGCGGGTGAGGAGCCCAACGAAGTCTACAAAAACCTATATCCAAGGACGCCGAGCTGTCAGCCGAACGGAGTCCTAGCTTCTAGTTCTGAGAAGGTTAATCCTTCTGACAAATCTTGCACCTTCGTACCAAATCTCTGACGTCATTGAACAGATCGTTCCAAAATAATTCTTTCAGGATCTTACACGCAGTCTTCAGGATGGCACAATAGCCATTAAACACAGTCATGGAAGTATCTGAGTATCATCGGCCTATTTTTTCAAAAGTAAAATAAATCATCTTACTTTCGGCTTTGATCACAAAGAGTGCCTTGTGGATATAACAATTGCCGACCTTTTCCTCCGCCTTAACCCTCCTAATACCATGGGGTCACTAGTGACCCCAGCGCAAATTTATTGACCCGTATAACCTGTAATATAGTTTGTAAAATTTTGAAAAAAATTGACTTTGTTCATTTATATATCTATCACTGTAAGTTGTGTAAGAATTTTATTTTGAAATTTATACTTAAACTAGCGGACCCAACAGACGTTGTCCTGCCCGAATTTTGGCTTTTCGTTTGGGTGGCATAGTTGATTTCGATAATAAAACAAATACTATGTGATCATCACAATTACAAATTCACAATGAACTCCAATTAGTGAGTTACACATATATTACAAATTCAGTGTTTGTCAAGACAATATACAAAATAAAACATCTTTTCATTTTTGGCATTTCACCCAATTCATTATTATAAATATTGGGGGGTGGTGGTGGGTGGTGAAATTTTGAGGTTACATGTTGTGATATGCAAAAAATAAAAAATCCCCCTCCCCCAAAAAAATCCCCAAAAAAAAAAAAAAAAATCCTAGAACCCGATTGCAGCGCCACCTACCGGGTCCAATTGTGAATCTAAACCATCCACGGACCCACTCAAACACACACAAAAAATTTCATCAAAATCGGTCCAGCCAAACCCCAAAAAATCCCTAAAAAATCAAAAAAATCATAGAACCCGATTGAAGTGCCACCTACCGGGTCCAATTGTGAATCTAAACCATCCACGGATCCACTCAAACATAGACAAAAAATTTCATCAAAATCGGTCTACCCGTTTAGAAGGAGTTCAGTGACATACACACGTACAGAAGAATTATATATATTAAGATATAGCTTTTATTACACTCAATAATTGGGGTCATTATTGACCCCAAAATTTAAAAATAATGTTTTGGTGGTTTTGTTATTTAAAATCATTTAACGAATATACAACTGCCAACACCTATTGTGTAAAATTATAATCTATTGCAAGTTACAATAGTTATCAAAATATAGAACCATCTACAGAAGCTTGAATGGAACTTAACATAATTGGAAATAATAATTCTGCTATTGAAGTAACGTTCTGGTCAAAATGGTGGATATAAGGTTGCCTGTGGATTTTTTTATTTTTTATTTTAAATTAAGAAATTGGTATTTCTGATTTTCTAAATAATGTGGAAGTTTAAGATATCCAAGATGGACCCTAGGTTGCTGATGTGAATTATTCTATTTTCACCCAAGGAATAGCCTGACAAAGTTTGATGCAATGTTTTAAATACACGTTGTAGATGATAATTACTCTAATGGTGTAGTGATGAGGAAGGAAGCATTTTAGAGGTAGTCTACCCGCACTTGTGTGGAAGAAGAATGGGAAACCATTTTAGGAAAAAACATCCTCAGTAGACCCAACCAGTATTGGAACCCTGAATTCCCCGTCAACATCATGCCAGTAATCACGAGAGTGAAGCCTTAAGCCAATAGGCCACTGAAGGGGGTACTAACCTACTTATCTTAGTTCCTGATAAGTAGCTATCGCAACTTGAACTATCTTAACTTATCAAAGTCAAGTTAATATGATATATATTAACTTAACCTCACTTCATATTAACTTAAGACCTGAGTTGGAAACACGGCCACCTGCACTGGGATTGTATCTTCTACGAACATATTTTGGCACTCTCCTCTATGCCTATCAATTTTATGTTGTCTTATTAATAACCCTTATCGTCAAAACCGATCTAGTTTAAGATGTCGATAACCCTTGAGTTAAGCGTACCAATAACCATTATTAACTCAACAAAGCTAAATATAAATTAGTTTTCTCATGTTATAAATTATGAATGTCCCTGAAATTCTATACATGAACTGTATTTTAATGTGAATAGCTTATAATAATAATAATAATAATAATAATAATAATAATAATAATAATAATAATAATAATAATAATAATACAAACCTTCTAAAGAAATCAACACGAATTTTGAAAACAAAATTATAGTATATATAATAACATTGATTTGGTAGGGAGTTTAAGGTATAATTTAGAGGAAATGTACCTGATATTTCTTGGCAGGATGAAGGAAAAAAATTAGAAATATAATACAATCTCTTTAATACTGGTGGAGACTTGAACCACAAACTCCCCAATCCAAACTAAATGAGCTTAACATTTATACCATTTACCCATTGGCACTGGTATATTTCTTTGCGTGATGTTCATAGAGGGTGATTAAACCACTCTTTTACTCTGTGTGTTGGCACTATTCATCAGGTAGTGAGTGATTCATTGGGGGTAGGTGGTGGGGAGGGCGTTTTAATCAGAGTTGGGCCCTGTACCTGTTTTCTTAAAATACAGCCTTGGCATGCCACTCAGTGGAATGTAAGCAAGAGTTTTCGTAATTTACCACCGAGTGTTGTTAGAATGGTGTGCAAAATGATGATACTGCGCCATCACAGATATTGAAAGTTCCTCTTGCCTTACACCTCTCTTCGCTTTGCCTTACAGCCTTTCTCTGGTAGATTTCAACGTTTTCAAGGAAATTCTTAAGCCCCAGAATAATAATGCAATTACGTTTCTCCCTCGTATAATTCGATTAGGTAATTTTCGTATCGTCAATCAGTTTCCTGCAATTAAAGGTGATCGAATCGGTCGGTGTTCCTTTTCCCTTTTGTTTTTTGTTTTTTGTGGGGGAAGAGAGGG
>CABFWB010001114.1:95415-120636 GCA_902151455.1 Timema bartmani | reverse complement strand
AGGGGGGGGGAAGGGGGGTAGGGGGGCGTGATTTATCGCGATGCTATGGTTTTTCTTGGCTGCCAATTGAACCATAGGTCCCGAATTTATATTAACCTTTGTCTTGGAAACAACGCTATGGCATACGAATTTACCTAAAAGAGATATGTCTTACCAAAATAAGATAGATGTCTCACCCATTTATTTAATTTTAAAATAAATTTTGAATCGAATTAAAATTAATATTCCCTTATCATTGATAATGATGAATTAATGTTTACTTAATTACAGTTATTTATTACCTTAGTTATTGTATTCGTTATTTGAAAATAAATATGTTTATGAATACTATAGTAATGATAATTAATATAAACTACATAACATTACCTTGTCAAGTGTCGTGGTAATGAAAAATACAATTTAAAAATTATGATAGTATAAATTCAATCTGTTTTAGCTGGGATAAATATTTTGTTATTAAAAAATGTATTCACATTATTCTAAAGTATATAGTATGTAAAGCGACTATGCGAGAAAATGAACTGATATTTAGCGACCAATATCCAAAATAGAGAAAAAAATTCATTGTAGCCACTTGGTAATATTTTCAGTTATGTTAAGCACACCTTATACACAAAGAGTTTCATATCATTTTTAGGTTTGTTTATGTTGGAAAGTAAAATATAATTACTCTAAGTAAAGTATAATTACTGTTAACTTGTCAAAATTCTAGATAATTTATGAATTTTTAACGAACTTCACACACAATTATCCAACACAAGAATATGAACATGGTATAGCTGTGTTTCGTCTTACTCTGATCCATTGATAGCCAAATTTCAAAAATAAGCCAATTGGAGAATTTTTGGTGATATGAAATATTTAATTTTAATTTCTTACGAAATCTTTAGTTTTGTAACAGAGATTTCATAACAATTAAAATATATTGCTGCTAATTGTTAAATATATAAATTTATATGAAATGAGTGGTTTGGACTTTATGTTATTAAAACCATCTTTAGGATATCATTGTAGCTTTATTAGGTCGTTACACAATATATTTACTAAAAGTAAAAGTAAGTTATATTATATTATATTATATTATATTATATTATATTATATTATATTATATTATATTATATTATATTATATTATACTATATTATATCTTATCAAATTATTAAGCTCAGTGTTAAAAATATAAAGTAAAACATTTATCTACTTTCATTAAATTTGGTCTTAGTTTACTGTATTTTCCACACTAATTAATATGAAGATTTTAAATGCATTCAATAGATATAAAAAGTTCGGGGATTGTGTTAAGCAAATCAATCATTTCAAGCTAAATTGGACCAAATTTTGTCAACCCACCATTATCGTTAGAATATCGTTTACATTAAATTTACGTTTAAATCACTCAGTCGTAACAACACTTTGTGTCCCGCACAACAACTTGTTTTTCATTATTATGGTTATTTAGATACCGAAACATGTCGGAAGAATATAAATCAGCATCTTTCTATAGCTGATTATCACAAGGAGTAGTGGGACTGTAACAAAACAAGGCTTGTAATTTATACATAACATTAAAACTAAAACTATTATATTCTTCAAAGCATTGTAACAAGTACACTTAATCACGTCATTAAACCTCATATGGCAGATGTTAACCTAAATAATTGAAATTTTATAATTTATTTGCAACACAGTTGAACTTTAAATTTTGTTTTGTCTTCAATTTATTGTATCCAAGTTTTGTAACTCAATTTTAATATGTTAAACGTATATCTTAGAATTGTCGTCAACCTATGTTCTATTTCAGTTGATGATGTTACATCAAATTATTGAAAAGTTTCATATATGACAATGTCTTGCTCATTAGAAGTAAATTATAATCAATCTTATTGAATTTTAATGTCACTTGATTCATCTACCAATTTTGAAACTATCTATTTCATTAAATTAAAAACGTTGATATTTTGTTATAGTTATTTCCTAGGTTTTCTATCTAAGTCTTAACTTTAATTAATATTTAATATGTCATAGTTGAGCATCAACTTAAATATAGTTCAAAATCTAAAAATAATCAACCATCCTTAATGTATATCATCAATTATGTGCCACAGGTATCTGCAAGAAACCCGCCTCGGTGGCGTAGTTGACTAACGCGCTAGTCGTATTGAGCTCGACCGCTGAGGACGGGGTGATCAAGGTTCGAATCTCGGTCGGGTGAACTGAGGGGGGCTTTTCCTAAATGGTTTTCCACTCTCCCTCCACGCAGATGCGGGTTCACTTCCTCTAAATTCAACTTTCCCAATTCCTAATCCTTTAGCGTAACTAGTAATTAAGCGTATAACCCGAATGGGTAATAAGACGCGGTGCTAAATATTATTATCTGCAAGAACGATACCATTGTATAATTTGAACCCCTATAAAGTTTGCATTTTTGATTAAACAACAACAAAAAAATTGTATCTTTAAATTAGTAGTGGCTCAACTTAACAGATAAGTTATTAAACTTATATCATCCCGAATGTTTGAGTCAGTTACTTCAAGAGCGTGCATTTCTTTTTGCCGCGTCTTTACACGACAGTGACATGTTTAACGGCCATATAAATCGGACCAGAAGTGAGCATTAAATGCAATGTCTCTCCCAAGCTCCTTATCCAAGTCACTAGGACTAAACGCCAGATGATAAAGCGCCATGACACTGTCTCTACTAATTGTGCTCAAAGGACCACCTTGGACATTCAACATCAAACACAGTAAAGAGCATGTTTCTTCATTAAACAACGCTTTATCTCCACTAGGCATAACTGGACAAAAACTATGTCACCCAGTATAAATGTATCAGTCTTAATGTTGCAGAATATGTACAACCTTATTTTAACATTGCGTTCTACCACCCGTTAATGCTATACGCATACGTACTAATTACATTGCTGTGATAAGTATGAGGAGGGTTGAATTAAGAGGAAGTGTACCTGCATTCACGTTGAGGAAGAATGTCTAACACATTGTCTAAGTACATTTGACTGGACTAAAGATCTCCAGTCTATTGCGAGAGTGACTTGGACCATTCGAACACTGAAGCGGGAAGCGTGTAGTAATCAATATTTGAAATTATCTAAATTATAATATTCTAAAATTATTTCGCAAGTTGTAGATGCTGTTATTTTATTTTCGTCTTATCTTACTATCCGTCCGGGATATATACTGTACGTTCATAACTAGTAGGTCTGAGTATGGTTTAACTCAGATTAAATGTTTACACATTTGCGTGGAGTGAGAGTAGGAAACCATTCTGGATAGCAACAGTGTTTAAGTTCATACATAAGCCAAACCCCTCATCAAAGTAAATCCAGTATTTTGTGAGTGACGCTTTAGCACATGAATTCACCAATATGTGTTATATTTGTAGTTAATATAAGAACATGAAAGATTTAATTATTTGAGTATAGAAACTGGCTTTTAAAAAATTAGAATTGCATTGAAATTGTAAAAAAAATAATCTAAGTAAATGTTTTTAGTCGTTTGGCAAACTTTTTAAAAAATTGTGATTAATATATTTGTAATGCCACAAGTGAAAATATACTTGCTTTGTTTGATTCTCTTTTAAGCACTGCGTCTTACTATTCATTCCGGCTGTACAATTATGTGCTAATTACGCTAATTGGCTATAGATGAGGAAGATTGGATTAAAGGAGGTGTACCTGCAACGGCTTGGAGAGAGTGGGAAACCATTTAGGAAATACCACCCTCAATATACCCAAACGGGATCGAACCGTGAACTACATGTCATCAGCAGTCTAGTCTATTGCGAGAATAGCGCCTTAGATCATATTACCAATGAAGAGAGTTTTATTTAGTTCCAGATGGCAGGAATAAGTAGTTTTTTTTTTTGTAAATGGTGATTTAATATATTATCTTTCTATTCTCTATGTAAGTGATTAACGCGGATCTGTGGGTAGGTGAACCAAATTTCAAATTCATCTAGTATGCTTTGATTGTAGACGTGGAGGTTCGGGTTCAAATCTCAGCCGGGTGTACTAAGGTTTTTTTTCCAAGATGGTTCCTCACTCTTTATTACCTCAACTCCGGATACATATATTTTATCCCTCACCTACCCTATCTTTTCCCTAATAGTATGGCTAAATATTGATATCCTGTATGGTTTGTAATATAAGGTTCAACCAAAAATTGTGTGTAAGAAGTAACAAAATAAGACGAAACACAAAATCTAATAAAATTTTTTATTCAAATTTATTTTTAATTCCAGGGACATCTCAGAATCGCAAAGATTTACGTTTTTGAATCTTTATTCAGTCCCCATTTTTATTACAAGCCTGTAAAATTCTAAAAAATTAATACTATGTAAAAGCTCTCGCATTAATATATGACCTATATAATTTAACTGTATTCACTAAACTAAGCGCAGGGAGTAAACTATAAAATTTAATACTTTGAACTTAGCTGAATAGATTTAGAAAACTTAAAATCTTTCTATCAAGTAAGCTTGAAATCAAGTAAACGTATGTGTCTCGTTTTAATTCAAAAATATTAAACATACACAGTATACTGCCTTTAATAGTTTTTGTAATACACATGATGTTGATACTGCTAAACATTTTAAATGGGCTGAGATTATAGATAATTTTGAAAATATTTTACTATAATGTTTAGTGTTCATAAACAAACAATAATACTTAGCACCGTGTCTTACTATTTATTCGGGTTACACGCTAATATCATAAACAAACGTAACAACTTACAAAAGGAATTTTTTTCGCCATATAAAACCAAGATTATAAAAGTGAAAATTCAAGAAATATTTCTGATTAGTTAATAAAATATCAATAAACAAATAATAAGACTGTGTTTACCACGTTTTAATCAATTTTAGCATTTTAATTTTGGTGGGGAAAGTACAGCACATTCTGAAATTAACAGTTCGTAGTTATACACTTCATTGTTGAAGTGTTACATAAAAAGGGTTTACACGTATATTGAAGTTTAGGTTGTTTGGGTGAGCAATATAAATAAAAATGTGGTTGATATATATAACTGAAAATTACAAAGAAGTTTTCGAACAATTTGGTTCTTGAACTATGATAATTTTCCTTAGCACTGCGTATTACTTTCCGTTCAGCCTCCACGCTTATGTAATAATTACTCTACTGAGTTATGGATGAGGAAGTTTGAATTTAGAGGAAATGTACTTTAATTTGCATGGAGAGAGACAGAGAGTGGGAATTGATGTATTGGAAAAATATCCCGGGTTCGAACTTCGATTTACCCCTCATCAGCAGTATGGCCTATTGTGAGAGTAGCGCCTTAGACCATGCAACCACCAAAGCGAGAAACTATGAATTGTTAGTTTTATTAAATAAAAGCAATTTTCATTTAAAACATAAATGGAATGTTAACCTTAAATATATATTTTATTTAATACGATATCTATAAAGCTTTGTAAGAAATTTACATATAAATTATATATATATATATAATTTACATATAAATTATATATATATAATATATACATATGTATATACTGTACGTATACATATAAACGTATACAATATCTATATACAAATATACACACAGTCATGTATGCATGTATATACATATATAGGTGTAAGCATATATGTATATATATACAAACACGTATATATATACATTGATATATACACAAATATATAATTAAAAATCAATAATACTGATTTATATTTTGTGTTTCTTAAATTATCAAGAACAAATGTTTAAAAATATTGTAAAAAGATTAGCTTACAAGTAATACGTTTCACTGGTCTTTGGAGTTATCAACATATTTAAACTAATAGGATAGGACTGGTTGTAGAGAAAATGTACTAACAATGGTTGAGGGAGGTAGGGAAATAAACTATTTAGGAAAACCAAATTCAGTCTACTTGACTGGGATTTGAGCAATGACATCCTCATTATCAGTAAATCAAACCAGAAGATTTTGGCTTCTTAGTCCACCTACCTACCGATATGGTCATCAAGATTTTAATGAATTAATCTAGATCTGTGCTCCGGTAAAAGATCTATACTCAGATGGGAGGATGGCATTATAATGGACCTGACAGAGATAGGGTGTAGTCAGTGCTGTAGTCAAGCACCTTTTCAATAGCTGGAGCGCCACGTTGGTGCTTTTAAAGGTAAAATATGATACATCGAACCATATTGATAATTGAATCAATGAAATCCAGATCAAGGGGAGGAGTAAAAGAAAGTATAAAAAAAAGCTGATAGCGTTGAGATTACTGAGGATCTGCGACAACAATCATTAAATAGGATCAATTGTAATTCTTGATCAATTATATGGACAGTTTAAGAGCCAAATATTTCACAACCATTCCAAGACGTGAAAGGAAAGCGAGTGACGTTTATCAAGAAGAATATTCAAAAATTTTGAAAGATTTTTTAAATACTGATCTCAGAATTGTGGCCGAGTAATATAAAAGTGACATATGGCATAGAATCCTTAAACAACCTATGCAGCCGATTAAGAGTATATAGGATTGAATTAATTTTTGCGCTTCGCTGACTCTTTAGGAAGACTTCTTCCAGAACCTCTTAAACCTCTAGCAGACTGCTCAAAGTTAATTCCTTGTAGTTTTAATGAGTGTGAAAGTAGTTTTAGTGTAATTAACTTAATAAATACGCTATTACGCTGCTTATTAACCATGTTGTATCACTAATGTCCATAAAAAGAAATGAACCTCCTTTAATGCAATGGAATCTACTATCATACCGTACGTTCAGGCCTGGTTGTTGCATTATCAGTCAGCGGTGGGGGTAAAATCACGCCATATCATGACGAAGCTGTTCATGACCATAATATAAGTTATTTTGCGCAGTGTTTTAAGAGTTATCATTGATTTTATAAATCTAATTACTTTACCATTAGGACCCCTTACCTATTTATATCTTGGCTTTGTGTTTATAAAACAATTAATATATTCTAGATGTTAAAAAAATTATAAGCCAATTTGATATTTAGAATGTTTTGTTATAAAATTATTTTAAATTATGTGAATGACCGCCCAGGTTTCTTTTTCCATAAAACTACATTATTGTGTGTAATGAGGTGGACTGGATAGAACTAGCTTAAGAGGGGTAAAGGATGTAGTTAAGGTGAACTGTATATAACTAGCTTAAGATAGGGATAGAATTTAATAAGGTGAACTGGATAGAACTAGCTAAAGATAGGGATAGTGGGTAAAAAGGTGAACTGGATAGAACTAGCTTAAGATAGGGATAGAATGTAATAAGGTGAACTGTATATAACTAGCTTAAGATAGGGATAGAATGTAATAAGGTGAACTGGATAGAACTAGCTAAAGATAGGGATAGTGGGTAAAAAGGTGAACTGGATAGAACAAGTTCGAGATAGGTACCTGTAATGTGGTAGACTGGATAGAGCAAGCTCAATATAGGGATAGAATGTAATAAGGTGAACTGGATAGAACTAGCTAAAGATAGGGATAGGGTGTAATAAGGTGGACTGGATTTAACTATATCAGGATAGTTATAAGTGCCATAATTTTGTAAGTGCAAAATGAACTTTTGAGTTTCCAATACCATAGAGTAAGTAAGTAATATATTTATATAATACTGTATAGATAGTATTAGTCTCATAGCAAATATATTATTATATATGATGATTTTTACTTTCAATCTACAATGATTTAAACAACGGTACGCACAAACCAACTTTGAATAACTTTTTTCTGCTTCTAAAGATTCTACACAAATCATTTATACTCACATTTAAAAAAAAAATCTACTATAATATTTCATTAGGAAATGTTTAAATTAGGATCTTATTTGGAAAGTGTGATAACAACTTTAGTAAAAAGTTTCGTACACAGTTTGATTAACAGATATTTTTTCTATGCTAGCTATGTAAAACAGTTTAGTCTCATTCTATTTTTTTTCTAAGAACACTCTTTTTCTTTATTTATCACCACGTCTTACTACCCGTTCGGGTTATACGCTTAAGTATTAATTACGCTAATGGATAACGAATTGGGAAGGTTGAATTTAGAATAAGTGAACCCACATTTACGTGGAGGGATAATGGAAAACTACTTAGGAAAAACCACCCCCAGTTCATCCGACCGAGATTCTAACCTCGATCTCCCCGTCCTCGGCAGTTTAGCTCAACACGACTAGCACGTTAGCTAACTACGCCACCGATGCTGGTAAGAGCACTCTTATTTGTCCATGCAATTTAAATTAATTAATTCAAGTGCGTTAAAACTATGAGATATTAGCCATTTAATGCACTTCATGGTAAAAGATAACACAAAACTTTTTTACTTTCTCATAAAGAAATTATTCTGATTGTGAAATTTTCAATTTCGAGATTATGATCAATTCTTACGTTTTATGTGCCCCACGCCCAAAAAAAAGGGATTTTAAGAGCAGCTAAGTTATGAATACATTTTCAAGAGTATCCCAAGTGATTTTGCTCAAAATTATTATTTGTGGATTTTTTTATATGATAAATAATAATGTCTCTTTAATTTCTCTAAAATTAATTAATTAAATTATTTTAGAATATTCGAAAGATTACAAAAATTAAATTTACAATTTTTTTCAAATTCGGTGGTAGGGAATTGTTTTACACGATATATAATAATAATAATAATAATAATATGTTGTTATTTTTACTAATATCATTAATTTGAATTTTTCTAAAAAGGGATGAAAAAAATTAATGCTAATTCCATATATTAAATTTTTATTTGTTAATATCAAGGTTTCTTTTCTGAGAGTAAATTACTTAAATTGTATTTTACTAAAAATTAATTTTTGAAAAAACTTGTTCCACACTCTAATAGACTATATGGGAATGTTTGCACGATTGTGTCGTTCAATTTAGTTTGTATTACAATTTCCTTTCTACTAGCTGCATTATCAATAAGGTATGATCAGAATATCCATACATATTATAAGATATATAAGTTATTTAGAAAATTTTTGTACTCACTAAGCTTCAATCACTAAACTAGAAAAGTATTATTTTAAATAGAAGAATATAATAAGATATGAAAAATTAGACACTTTTTGAACTTTGAGCTACCCAGGAAAACAACGTCGTAATTGCCTCAGTGATATTTAGATAAGCTGGCTTGTTCAACTTTGAGCTGGGAGAAAAACAACAGCTTCTAATTCGGGCCGAGAATCTTGAGAGGGATTTTACAAATTGTGAATTCACATGTGGATTCCTAATTCTATCCCCAAGTGAGCTTAAATATGTCTTTAAAATTAAGCCTAATCATCCCGTGAACTTAAATAAGGGAAGGGAAATTTTTGTATACTGAATTTATTATTTTAAGTTCTCATAGGTGTATTTGTTCCCCCCAAATAAATAATTTTTCTAAACAATAGTTGATATTATTACTTGAAATTCATGACAAATTATTGAAAATAATTATTTACATTGAACTAGTAAAATCATCGGTGTAATTAACAAACAGGTGTAAGTTTTAATCCAAGTCATCATTCACATAATGATAATTAGATAGTTTTATTACCATTACTTTTACGTTATGAAAAATAATCTAATTCTGACTCCACCAGGTTTCAAACCAGATAGCAATTAAGTTGGTTGGTAGCAATAATATATTTTACTGTAATCTAGACCAATTAACATAATGGGAAAATCCACATCGGTGGTTGCATAGTATCATGTGTCACTCCTGCAATATAATGGATTTTTTGTAACAAGGAGATAGGGGTTCAAATCCAGGCTGGGTGAACTGATGGTGGTTTTTCTTAAATGGTTTCCCACTGTCCCACAACGTGAGCATGTGTATATTCCCTCCAAAATTCTTGCTTACTAAATCCTTCTCAATTAGAGAAATTGGCTATCCTGAACGGTTATTAAGACACGGTGCACACAAAAAATAGTATAGTTAAATAACATTTGCGGTAAGAACTAATGTGACCAAAATAACTCAATACTTGACCTATTTCTGTGGTCTAAACAAAGAAAATACTCTACAGTCTGATTTTCTTTGAAAGAAACGCTTGTTGCTATAAAGGCGGAAGTAAAAATAGCGCACATTATTGTATTTACACTCTTAGTCCGTTTAATGAATGATGTAAACATAAATTATACAGTAATCTATAAGGAAGTACTATTGGTAGTATTTGGTAATCTTATAATTGATAAACCAAATAAGAGATACAATGCCAAATTTTAGTGACTTTCAATCAATGTTGCTGATCAAAAATGAGCTTCCTATAGAAAAAAATAGGGTCATAAATGTTTTAAAATGGTAAGAAAAGAGATTCTAAACATTTTATAGGCTCAAATTAAATAGGAATAATATAATATAAAGATTATATCTATGCTTTGTACTAATTTTAATGTGTTTTACTAACTATGTGTAGAAATTATTTATTTAAATCGTGATGAATTATATCGTCATTTATAGGAAGCGTTTGTAAAAAATAATTATAGATATTGGCCATTTATTCATGTAATTCTACATCTAACGCTCGAATATATTAAAGCCGAACACATCTGCTAACAAACTATTTACATAGTTCCTTTTAACTTATGCTTCTCAAAATAATAGGAAGAAGAAACTCCACCCTTAGGTCTTGCCCCAACGATACGAAGGTGGAAGGGGGAGCAGGGTGGTAACCTCTGCTTCTGACTTCCAGTTTTCTTGTCACGTCCAAATGACCCTTTCCCCTGAGTGTCCTTCGAGTTTCAAGAGAACAGATACAGGAGACCTTTAGCTTAAATACAGGCAGGCAGGCAGGCAGGCAGGCAGGCAGGGTGCGGTGTTGAAAACATATCATCACACACAAACCCATTGAAGGGTGTAAAACATTAGCGTGATCTGACCCTGCTTATCTTGGACTGGACAAACCCTTGAGAGTTCAGCCATGCGGGTCTTTGTTCCTTCGTACAAGTTGTCATGCCCATAATTGGAGCAGTTTGCTGCTTCTCTTACAGATATATGGATTGAGAGAGAGAGAGAGAGAGAGCAAGAGAAGTTTCATTGCGAATAGGGAGGAAAAAAGAACACATAAAAAATAGTTATTGAATGTATTGACAGATGCATTATTTATGTAATATCTATATATTATAATGTTGAAAGTAGACCTGTCTGGGATAAAAACCTACTTCTAGATGAGCTGGAAAACATAAATTTGGCAGGCAGTTAGAGGGACAATTCTAGATGTCATGATTGGTTTGTGATTGCCATAGGATAGTGTTACGAGGAACTATCAAAAAGTGGGAAACTGGGTGCTTAGCTATATAATTTTATACAGTTTTGGTGCTGCTTAACCGTGCGAAGAACGGGTAAAAATACTGTAAGTAAATAAGGGTATTATTAGACCAATTTCATCCTTTGTTATTCCTTGATTTTTTTTTTGTCACTGTGTATAACTACCCGTTATTAATGGGGAAAGAGAAAAAAAATATTTCCACCGTGAAAGAAGCATTTATGTAAGTTTTATCACTTTAGAAGTTGTTTTTAAATTTACGATTGTATATAAAACATTGGTTTATAATTTCTCCTAATTGTCTAATAGAAGATTTGTGGGGACTTAGTGTTATAGTCTCTACCCTGGCGATACACCCCAGCTCTTTGAATTTTTAGGATTTCCCTTTCTTCCTTAACCCACCTCGGTGGCGTAGTTGGCTATCGCGCTAGTCGTGTTGAGCTCAACCGCCGAGGACGGGGAGATCGAGTTTCGAATCTCGGTCGGGTGAACTGGGGGTGGTTTATCCATTAGCGTAATTAGTACTTAAGCGTATAACCCGAACGGGTAGTAAGACGCGGTGCTAAATATTATTATTATTTCTTTCTTACATGTCAAACACTTGGTCATATGCAATGTAAATATATCCTCACTAGCCGTAATGAACATAGCTTAATTTTAATTTTGAATTCTAGATATTAGTTTGGAAGCCTTTTTTAATTCCTTGCCAAATTTTAAGCATTTTGTCAAGATTTTTACTAGCATTAAATTCCTGAGTTGTTAGAATTTGTGCTCTGTCCTAGAAATGTAACAATTTTCGGATAACCATAGTCTCACTCTCACCAATAGTCTTTTTTTTCTGTTATAAATAAAATACAAGAGACAACACATTACCTCACCCTTATAAAGTAATTCGTTACAGGTCAATACAAATTTGAATTGCTGGCCTAAGAGGTATAATTCTTCTTTTCTTATACTTAAAAATGTCATTCTTAAAACAGATTTTTTTTTTTAATAATTAGAAAACCAAGAACTTGTGCGATCATAATTAAGATACTCAAAATGTGAAAATACTTAGATAAATCTTAACATAAAGTAGCTTCATGATTAAAATATCTAAAATGTGAAAATACTGTACAACCTTGTGACACCAAAAAAATAGCTAGTCTGAATTTTGGGGAATAAACTTATTTTCGTGTAAACAGGTTGCGCATTATTATATATAGATATATTTGGGCAGTATTATATATATATATATATATATATATATATATATATATATCTTTATGTATTTATATATATGTGTTTAAATATATATATATTTAAACACATCTCTCTATTACTCTATCTTTATCTCTCCCCTCTATATTTATCCCTATTTTTCTCGATAAATCTCTTTATTTCTCTACTTATACTTTTCTTTTTCTGTAGTAAGTCATATGGAAGAAAGTAAAGCTATACAATTAAGTATTTTATTTGGAAGTTAAATCTCGGGGGAAGAATGATTGTATCCAAGAAAATGAGCCGTATCTCGTTTATAATAATAATTGAATAAATTAAAAAAGGACACCTGGACACGAGAATCTAGGCTGGGACTTTTGACTTGGGGATCATTCCATTCTCAGTGCCATTCTTCACTCATATATTAAGTCAGAGTTGGCGAGCTTAGCCAAAGGAACTGGGTTTGATTCCCGTGTCTAGGGGTCATTATTCAATCTATTCGATGATTATTACTAGCCAGTTCAGAAATCTAGTGCTAACAAATTAAATAATAATAATAACATACGAGTGTAGGCATTGTATTTATTAAAGTATTCTTAAAATATTTTTAGTGATGGAGAGAAGCCCATTACCTACGTAAATATCCAAATACTTGTATTTTTTTTAACACCGCAACTTACTACTGGTTCAGATTATAAGCAAATGTACTGTATTAGTTATGCTAATGATCTATGTATGAGAAAGGTTGAATATAGAATAAGTGTATCCTTATTTGCGTGAAGGTAGAGTAAAAACAATTGAGTAAAGACCACACTCGTTGCACCCGACCAGGATTTGAACACTGATATCCTTGTTATCGGCATTCCAGTCTATTGTGAGAGTGACATCTTAGACCATGCGGCCACTGAAACACGTCAAATACTTAGTTAAATGTTGGAAGTTATTATATGAAGGACTATCAACTGTCTGGGAGATGTATAAAACTAGAGTGTTGAGTCCGGTATCTTCCTAACTACAAGGCTAAATACTGTAACAGTTAGCCATTCTTAGCCAATTAAACGTAAAGCTTCTTTCATTCCATTATGCCATCTATTTATTTATATGATATCGTTTCAAATTATCAAAATAACATTTGTCTTTAATAGTTTATACATACTTCAATTTTCCAAATCCAGGAAAAGCATTGAAAAATATTTTAGAAACAGATCATTAAGCTAATCTTGTATTTTAAAATAGTTTATTAAGCAACGCGTAGAAACAGAATCTTAGACAATGAGATACATTTGTTTGATAACCTTAGGAAGCACACACAAAAAATGTGTTTTGTTCTTGTTAGTAAAGACATTCGCCTTACTGTTGCCTTATTCAAGGGCATATCTAGAAGGAAATATAAGGGCTTGGAATAGAGTTAAAGAGCTTTGGAATGGGAAAGGGGTTGAGGGTATAGGGAAACGGTGTTGTGAAGCTCTGAGGTTTACAGAATAATCACACAGATTATTGTGCAACTTGACAAAAAGTTTTAGAGACGCACAGTAAAGGAACGGTGGAACAGAACGTTAGTAAATAATTGGGTGTCGGGGATTAAGCTCTGTGTGTGCAGATTGTTTCAACTCGGTAGTGGATTACTGGGGCGCATCATTAAGTGACTCGCGGTATTAAGCTTTAAGCCCGACCGAACTCGGCCCAGACTGGTTTAACACTTCCTTCATGGAGAAGTACAGAGACCGGGCGGGAGCTCTCATTCCATTGCATTGTCTTACACGCACACACACACACGCGCGCGCTTGCACGCGTTTTAGCATAGGCACTATACACTCGTAGTCTTCTTTAAAATGAATGCTTCAAATATTGTCTGTCCTATCTTGTTTCTAAAATTAGATTCTGTAATCAATAGAACGTTGACCTAGAGGGTTTTAGGATAAATCGCTCACATTAGGACCCGATGCTCATGGGTTCAATCCCAGCTGAGATCGATGATTTTTACTGAGCGATAAAAATCTGTAGCACAACCTCCTTAGGAGGGGATGGAATAGCCGACTATCCTTTGTCGATTGTGGCATGTCAACGAACCATGGAAAGCATCGCTTCCTCACTCGTAGATAGAAATCAACAGGGTGGGTTGATAATACTCTACACTAGAATTTAACCTATCACAGAAACCTTAGCAAGGAATTCTTGGAGTAGCAAAGATATGTTTTGGCACTACGCTCTACATCTGGACTAAAAGGGATTAATAAAAACATATATAAATATAGCAATTTAAATAAAATTAAATGTTTCCATGGCTAGCTAGGTAAGGAGGCTAGACTCAATCTTAAACAAGGTATATTTTTTCACTGCTTCTTACAACCCATTTGGGCTAAGCCCCCGACCGGAATTTGAGCCCCAATTCCTTGTCACCGATAATCCAGTATGACTAGAGAGTGACGCGTTAGACCAGTGGATTCCAACAATTTTTTTTTATCCAAGCTCCCATTTCTGAGAAGTGGAGAATTGGGTGCTGGCTAACACTTATCCCCATCACCAAAGTTAAATGTAATAAACACGCTGAAATTAGCGATAGTAACCTTAAATTCATGTTAAATTGTACATTAATTGTTACACCCTCTCTCTACCTCGTAGTTTAAGGCCACCGTAAACAACATAACGAGTATAGAGGGGCATAAGCTATGTGAAACATAAAAATAAATAAATAAGGAAATAAGCAGAGATTTTAAAGTAAATAGTCATTTAATAAGCAAGTATTTTCAACAACATCAACATTGTGGCCTCGACAACCCTAGCAGCGAAAGTAATTGCGAACATAAATTATAGGAAAACATTCTTTGGTAATACACCCTAAACATTATTATTATTTATCAATAATGGTTTAGTGAAAGAAAACCTAAGTTTTACTATGGAAAATTTTCTTGTTACAACAATAAGAACTGGATTAATACCAATGATAAATGATAACTGCATTTCAAGCTATTCACTCAAGATATATGCAAACGTAAATCTGACTATTCATGAAACCAAGTAAATACATAATATGATTCTACACAGTATAAAGTTCATTACGTAAAGTCTCTCAACAATAATATTTAAATGGTCCAATAAACAACGTCAACTCCATTAGTTGACACGTCCAATATTTTAGTTTCAAAAATATATAATAACATAAGACATGTTCTCATTACCGAGTCAATTGTTGCTATTTCTCCTCGATAGAGATGAGTCCGCATTTTCACGCGATGCTGGTGAAAATCCACGTGGACGACGGCAGGAGCAGTTGTTGTTGGCAGCGATAGAGCTCAAGCGTTCAGTTAGGCGAGACATTATACGTCTTCTTATTCACGACGCAGTATAGTGTTGCACTTCTATATAGATATAGTCTATCCATTGCCTTCGGTAGTCGCACTTCGGACCGTATGACCACCAGTGCCGGTCATCAGTCAACATAACAGTTTAAACGCACATTCAGATCTAATTACGTGAATACGGAATAATTCTCGTACTGAATCAATCCCGTCGACTCTGGACTCTTCACGTACATAATTATATAGCGAACCGAACATTTAAAGAACATTTAACTGCTAATTCTTCTTTACTCTTACTCGTACAGCACAATGACCACACGGGTCTCATGTAGAACTCCGAATGCCTTTTACTTTTACTCGTACAGCTTTTACTCGTATAGCACAATGACCACACGGGTCACATGCAGAACTTCGAATGCCTTTTACTTTTACTCGTACAGCTTTTACTCGTATAGCACAATGACCACACGGGTCACATGTAGAACTCCGAATAATCTTTCACAATAATGGACATAGGTTATATACAGTGCTAGTTGCGTATCACAAAAAGGGGGGTGGTAACCTTCCAGTTGGCCGGTGACGTTCTTGGGCAGGTGGAAGTCTCGCCATCTCTTGGGAATTCAGCATGTAGGTCTATGATTGGATAAACCGCTCGGTCCAACGGATTTGGTGTCTTGATTTTCAAATCCTCCCCGGACGATTGGCTTGCTACGTATAGTGGTCTGTAGTTCGCCCCGGCGAGGTCAGGTGACGTCATCTTGTCTTGATAGAATTATTATCATGAATTTGCGCCCGCTAGTATCCAACTAGACGGTCAGATGTAAGCAACAAGTGCGGGTACTCACGATACATTTGCCCCACTCGCCGAATTAGGACGTTTATTTAACTTGCGAGCAATCTTCGTGTCTCGGACAGCAGATCCAGGCGGTAAGTAATAGAATGGAATTATTATTTGAAATTGAATTGTGGTTGTTGAAGGAGTATAGGGCAGAAAGAGACGTATTAATAAAAGAACTGTATTAGGACTGGATTTACAATAGTGAAGATTACTATTGTTTTGTGGCTATTCTTCGTAGTTTCTTGGAGCGGGTAGTAAGATTGATCAGGTGGAAATAGCTGAGGCGGGTAAATGTAACATAACAATGTTACATAATAACTAATAATTTCAAAATAAATATATATATAAATTATTGTAAACATTTATAAGTAGATGTTATAAATTTTGATTAATTTCTTTCTAGACGTTCTTGTAAAAATATAAGTTTAAGGCACTTTGTTCAATATTTTATATCCTGTAATTATTATTATAAAATTATTTCTGTAATATCTATAATTGCTAAACGCACCCCTCCCTAGCAGCCTCTTAGAATTTACCATCCTTCTGAAAGTTAAAAATGCCCCCTGGGGTGCAGTACAACACAGGTTGGGAAAAACTGTATTTAGTCATACAACTAGAAATGTGAGGCGGAAAAGTGTTTCGTTTTAAAAGATTTACTTGGGAATCATCCCTTTAATCTCTCTAAAAAATTTCATAGTTTTTAATAGTTATTTTAACGAATTTGCCATTTATTTAAATATAATAAATGCAATATAGATATTTCACATTTTGTAGTGTACTGTACCCATAGCTTTATCTTCTCATAAATACGTTAACACCCGAAACTTTATCAAATTAGATCTAATAAACCAATAACTGCTATTAAAGTTATATTCCGACACTCATTTATTGACTAAATCTCTTGGTGGTTGAATATGTCACTAACATCGGATCTTCTGTAGACCAGATATTTTAATACTTAAATATTTAGATCGAAGCCCTAGCTAATACAACCCCTACATCTGGGATTTCATGATATGAACATTTTACCAGAAAAATGTTTACCTTTAACTCCCATTATTAGTTTGAATATAATCTTCACTTTATCATCATTAAGATGATAACCATTTAAATATTTTTGAGTTGGTCTGATAGTTTGCTAACAAATTTGGTACAAAACTTAGACTTTTCACCTATTCAGTAGACTGTAAACTGCCACTGCAAAATATTTTCTGGAAAATTGACCAGAAAATTTTCAACTTTACATGTCAATAAAAGTCTGGTTTTGATTGTTAGAACATTTTATAAAATTAAAACAAATATTTTGAGGGCAGCATTGATAACATTTTACCATACTATTTGTTTTAATTTATATACATTGATAATATCTAACAAACATGATGACTGGAGATAACGAGACTTGACATACGGATGTATTAAAATTGTTTTTGTAACTTTAATAACTAACAGATACTGTTCTTCTTACCAAAAGCAGGTAAACATGTGTGTGGTTAATAGGGTCAAAAATAGTATTGTAGTATTAACTGAAGTTATCTTACTACAGATATATTAAATCTCTGAGTACTAAGCTTGTTTGTTCAGTGATACTTTATGGAGTCTCAGGGTAAGTTGATTTTTAAACATTTACTAAGGGAAACTTGAGTGAAAATGTGTAAGTGAGAATCAATTGGAATATTTGTATTGGTAAAATTGATGGTATCAGTGTTGGTGGTAGTTGATTTAATTTGGTATCAACAATACATACAAAATACAATGTTCCAGCTTCATCTTAAGTGTTTATCAGCAAGAGGCACATTTTAACATTTGATATAGATTTCAGAGAATGTAATATAAACACGATAAGACCATCAATTTTCTTTAAAATAAAATGAAGTAATACATCTCTAGGGCCTTAATGTATATATTTCCTATGTAGGTTTATTAATTATCAATTTATTAAATCTAATATTATAAATTTTACTAACATAACATTTTAAAACTAATTCAATATCATCTGTGAACACGTTGATTATAAGTCAGGATCAAGTAGTCTTTTTTGCCAGTGACGAGGAGATTATAGTTGAAAGTCTAGCAATGTTTACAGGTTTTAAAAAAACATATATTTTGCACTCAGCCTCAATGCTTTCTTAACCCTTATCAATTAGTTTGAATCAACGGGTAATAATACGTAGTGCACAAAAACAAAGCAACAATTAATGGTACGGCGAACCGCACAGACTTTCTCTCTCTTTCTATAAACTCGTAAGATTTCTGAACGGATAATGTACATTGTATCATCACCACTCCACATAAGAACATGCATAAAATAATATACAATGATATAGAATCAATGATAAAAGAGGCGCATCTTTGTCCACCTAAGAGCATTTCAAACAGTTTAATGTCTTCCACAAGGGTCAACACTTCGTATTAAAATTTCGATTTCTGGCTAAGTTTTAACATTTTATAAGGTGTTGCAGATCTTCAAGTCATCGCATTGATATTTAATTATTCATTTATACATTTCGACCAATAAAAAATGTAAATATTGACTATTGAGTCTAAAATGGAGATAGATCATTGCTATGCAAACATTTCTCCTAAGAGCTTTAAGGAAAAATACCATACTTTTTTAGATACTTATATTTAATTACTCTATGGCATTGGAGAATTATTGCGTTAAGACTTAAGTAGTATATGTTTACAACTAAAGCTCACAAAATTGTATTAATATATTTGCAAATATCTCAGAAACTGTTGCTTTTATAAAAATATATGTCAAATAAAAGTTTTTTATTTCTAATAGTCCTACAATTTTGCAATGATAAGTTGTTTAGTTTCTCAAATAGTTGTGGAGATACGGAAATTAACGCTTCTGTAAAGTACCCTAAAAATCATTTTCATAGGAAAATGAAAATAGCCAGTTTATTTATAATCTTAATCAACGCCTAGATACGAATTTTAATCAAAATCGTTTGAGCAGATTTTGAGAAAACCAAATTTTTCTCTTTTCGCCCTTCAGTAAACTACCCTTAATTTTAAGTTTTTATAGACACACAGACAGACGGCATTGCAAAGACTATTTTTTAGGGTTCGGGGGGTCATGAGACGTCGACATCCATCAACATTTCAGGTTAGTTTTTTTTTACGGTCGCAATACTTAAACTTTAATGTCCAAAAAGTTAAAAAAATTCATATAATTGCGTATAGATTGAAAGTTATTGATTTTATAAAAATATGTTTCGGATAAAATATCTGTATTATAAATATATATACATATTTGTAATGCTAAGTAATTTCATATCTCAAATAGTTTCGGAGCTATTATAAAAAATGTTAATTTACGCATCAGACCGGAGCCCTTAAAGCCATTTTGCCGAAATATTGAGAGTAGCCATTTTGTTTGGAATATTTATTAATGTTCATAAATGAAATTTAATCAAAATCGTTAGAGCCGATTTTGAGAAAATCGACTTTTTCTCTTTTTTCCCTTCAGTAAACTACCCTTAATTTTAGGGGTAGATATCCAATTCCAAAAACCCCTCGGGGCAACCCTATGAAAACCCTAGATATCAAGTTTCAGCTCAATCGGTAAAATAGTTTAGGCTCTAGTTGGAGGTACAGACAGACAGACAGACAGACGGAAATTCAAAAACCACTTTTTCGGATTCAGGAAGTCATGAAACGTCAAAATTCACCAAAATCTCGAGTTCGATTTTTTTGACGATCACCATACTTTCTCTACCTGTAAGATAGAGAGAAAGTAAAAAAAATACATTGTTAAACTACATAACATTTGCTATAATAGCTAGTGCGATTAAAATAACTGAATATTTGACCCTATTTCTAATCTTCAAAAGGAGTAGGTATTTTATACATTATCTACCTTTCTTATATCTTTCTACACAATTGAATTATTGAAATATGTATATCTTGAATGGGTATTATTATTATTATTATTATTATTATTATTATTATTATTAATCACCTTGTCTTACAACTATTTCTAGCTATACGCTTAAGTACTAATTACGCTAGTGAATTAGGAATTGTGAAGATTGAATTTCAAGGTATTGAACCCACATTTGCGTAGAGGTAAAGTGGAAAACTATTTAGGAAAAACCACCTCCAGTTCACCCGAGCGAGATTAGTACCTCGATCTCCCCGTCCTCAGGAGTCTAGCTCAACAAGAAACGGTTGCGCGTTAGCTAACTACGCCACTGAGTCAGGTAATGGGTAGTAAGCTACTGTGAAAGATAAACAAGTTGTACTTCTTTTCTAACCATCGTGTTTTACAACCAGTTCGGGTTATACGCCTTATGTACTAGTTAAGCTAATAGTTTTAGGAATTTGGGAGATTACATTTATGGTAAGGGCACCCTAATTTGCGTAGAGGAAGAGTGAATAACCATTTGGGAAAACCACCCTCAGTTTACCTGACAGAGATACGAACCTTGATCTTCCCGTCATCAGCAGTATAATCCACTACGCTAATAGCACGTTAAGCCATGTGGCCACTGAAGCGGGTATCAACTATACGGGTCAGTTTTGCATACATTTATTTCTTTTCTATAGAGAAAACATTGTAATCATGAACATTCTTAGCCTCGAGATTGTGATGTATCTTGACGTTTAATGTCCCCAAGAGCAATTAATGGTGAGCTTACAGTTCTAGCTGTCCTCTTGTCTGCCTTCCGGTCCCTTGGGCTACAGTCGATACAATTTGATGGAATTGGTTCAAAGTTGACATTTTATGTACAATGTACATGGTAATACATAGGAGTTATTTTTTTATTTCCAATCTAGTCCTCAAATCAAAGATGGTAAGCTGATTAGTGATTTTTTTTATTAAATTTTTTTTATAAATCTCTCAAGTAATTTGGTTTAAAATTAATTTCTGGGGAGTACTTCACACACTGTCTAATTATTTTTTAAGGGAAAACTCGTTTAAGGGTTGATTACTGTTGAATAGTATTAATAATGACAATTTGATATTTTTAAAGAGGGCTATACATTTTTTGTTCAAAATTAAGTATCTATGGAGTGTTTTACATGATATACAAGAATATTTGCTCAAATTTCTAAAACAATTAATTCGTGAGATTTTTGCATGTGACTAAGTTATTAGAATTCGCCATTTTTAAATAAGGATATATAATTTGTTTTTTCAAAACTTATATTTGAAGAGTGTTTCTTATGGCTATCAAATTTTATTAATGTTTGTTTTCATAGGTAAAACATATAAAGTGTTAATGTATTAATTACTGAATTTATTGTGTCCTGCCATTTATTGTACAGGTTGTTCCAAATATCTGGAATCATGGGGATTTCCTTCATTTTCAATTTATTTGCTTTCCAAGTAAATGAATATGGCTCTGACTAAATAAAAATTCAACAAGGTAATTCTATTCGTTGGCAGCCGAAATCAGTGAGAAGTTGCTGAGGAGTTCAACCGCTTACATCCTGACAGGCAACCAATCACCCAAGGCTGTGTAAGCAAATTTGGAAAACAAAGTTCACAGAAAGCGTGGATGACAAACCTGGAAGTTAACGGCCAAGGAGTGTCACTGATGAAGAGACAAGTGCTGCAGTTTTAGCGCCGTATGTTAAGAGCCCTAAGAAGCCGATTAGCCACATGCCCATTCAAACTGGCTTGTCCAAAAGTAGCATTCATCCTACTGAAGTTGAACAAGGGTCATCCCTACAAACTGCAGATACTGCAGAAGTTAAATGAGGATGACCCTGACCGTCACATGGAATTCTGTCAATGGGCGCTGCATATGTGTGACTATATCAGGTATTGTTTCCCGACGAAGCAAAATGTATGTTTCAGGCGAAATTAATTGTCATAGCAACTGTTTTTGGTCTCCTAAAAATTCACACTGGTTTCAGTGAAGCAAGTAGCAAGATGCCGGCCGGTTGGTGATCTGGTTTGGATTATAGAAGAATCGGATCGTTGGTCGAATCTTCTTCAATGACACATCACAATTGACAATTACATTAGCATGATGGAACTTGAAGCCCTGCCCCACCAAGAATGTGTTGAGTAGCCCCCGCGAGGCCCAGACCTGAAACTTCTGTACTTTTATTTTTGGAGGCACTTACAAACCATGGTTTACACTGAGGAGATTTCTGAGGTGCATCACCTTGCAAACATAATCAGGCACGCTTGTCATCAGAGTGATCCAACCATCATCAACCGAGTGTTAATGAAATATCAGCATCGATTGAATCTGTGTGTTCATAAAAACGGGGATCATTTCGAACATATTGTATAAAGCCCCCTTTGTTTTATGATTCCAGACTTTTGGGACAGCATATAATCAGAGTACTTTATTTGTTAATTTCTTTTCTTGAAATGTTTATTATTATCCACTATAATACATATAAATGTACAGTATGTATTTATATACATAAATACTATGTATGTATATATGTTGATAGATATATGTATATGTATATACATGTATATTTTCATTGTACATATTGTACATTATTATCCTTAAGAGTACTAAATTTTCGACTAAGCAGACAGACTTAATGTTGATGAAAAAAGGTTTCGCGATCCATTTATTGACCTATGAACAAGTAATGGAATGATAATTAATCTATAGTAATAAAATGAAGAGTTTGTGTGTCTGCCTGTAATGAGCGTGGCGTGCTATCTTTTGCACACAGAGGTATGAAATGTAACTGTTAGTAGCCCTTGTGCAAGAACATGTTTCACCTCAAAGTCAGGATTTTTAAATTTGATCTAGAATTTTTAAATAATTAAAAACCGAAAAAATGAAGAAATCTTAACGCCGCGAGAAGGCTTTTCTACTACATTTCATACAGTTGTGCAATGCGGGTCATGGTAGCCCCTGTGCAAAAAATGTGACTCTTGAAGCAGAAATTTTAAAATTTAGATTAGTCCTTTTTTCCCTATTTACCTATTTTACGCATTTTACACTCTTTACCCTTTAAATCATTTTTATCCTTTTTACCCTTTTTTGCCCATTCTAGCCTTCAATTAAGGAAAAATGGTAAACTGGTCAAAAGGGTAAAAATAGTATAATATCGTTAAGTTAATCTAATACAACAAGAAGGTTGTTAAGGTTAAAAGGAGCAGAAAAAATAACTATGGTAAAAGATTTAAAAGCCACAAAATGGCCAAAAAGGTTAGAAAGGGAAAAAAGGAAAAAGGGCTTGAAGATAAACGGATTTAAAATCGTAAATGGAGTGTAAGGGGTAAAGGGGTTAAAAGGGTTAAAATAATAAAAAAAATTGATAGGGCAATAAGAGAAAAAAAGGCAAAAAAGGTATCACTCACTTTAGGGTAAACAGGGCAAAAAGGACATATTGGGTAAATTGGGTAAAAATGGTAAATGGGATTTAGAATTTTGTCTGGGTGGATGTATTTTGAAAATAATAATAAAATAGTTTTGATTGGATTTAATTACAACCCTATAACAACCAATTATTTATGACGTGAATTTATTTCTTTTTTAATAGCACCAACAGGCAAGAGATCAAGATATTGTGAATAAAGAAGTTAAAACTTTATCTTCAAAGGAAATGTCAGCCTTAAAACATGTTCAGATTATATATACATTTTTACATTGTGTTTAGTCAGCCTATTTTTACGTTTTGTATCACAGTTTAAACTAATAAAGGATTAATATTTAAACATAATTTATTCCCGGTGTTAATTTTAAATGTATCTCGAAGAGTAGTAGGATTGGATGTATGTGGACTATTGTAATGAATGAAGTAGTATAGAAAGATGAAAAGATGGAAGTATATAAAAGTGTGCTAGCGCCAACATTGTTGTTTGGATGTGAAGCGTGGGTTTGTCCGGAGAAACACGAGGAAGGTAAATGGGGTTGGATTAATATATCGAAGAAATGTATGTGAACAAAACTCGTATATACATAGTCAGTAACGAATGGCTTCTGAAGGAGTGGGGTTTAAAAGGAAACCCAATAGGCCAATGTTAAATAAGCAGCTTACGTTGTTCTGGGAATGTTGATAGGATGAGTGTGGATCGAATGATGAAATAAATATATGAAGGTAGAGTGTGTGGATCAAAAGGCACGGGTAGGGCATGTAAGACGTAGCTAATTGCTATATACGAATGTGTGAAAAAGAGAAACATTGGAGCCTGTATGACCCCGTGGGTGGTATTCAAGAACGTTAGTGAAGGCTTAGTGGACTGATAGTGTGGTCACGAGCACTCTATCACTCCACCTTTTAACCTATAGTGACGCAAGCAAACCTATGCTAGTGTCCACTTAGTGACGTTCTTGCATACGGCCCTATGTACAGACGTTGTTGAAGAGAAGGAAGTATACAAGGATAGAGAAGTGTAGGGAACGTTAATGAAGATGGATTAAGTGCCTAATTTTACTACATTTACGGTAGGAATTACTCTCTGAAAGGTCTTTTTTCCCACCAAAATCCTACTGTATAATAGCCTTTCAGAAAACAATTCCTACGCTGAACAGACTTATGTATGTATGTATGTATGTATGTATGTATGTATGTATGTATGTATGTATGTATATATGTATGTATGCATGTATGTATGTATGTATGTATGTATGTATGTATGTATGTATGTATGTATGTATGTATGTATGTATGTATGTATGTATGTATGTATGTATGT
>CABFWB010001114.1:77001-94371 GCA_902151455.1 Timema bartmani | reverse complement strand
TATGTATGTATGTATGTATGTATGTATGTATGTATGTATGTATGTATGTATGTATGTATGTATGTATGTATGTATGTATGTATGTATGTATGTATGTATGTATGTATGTATGTAACAAAGCTACCCAATAGATTTTCCGTTAGAAAAACGGGTACACCTAGTAGTCTTGAATAATAATGGATTAAGTATCTAACAGTAGTTTTTCACTAAGTCTTAATGAGAGAAGAATGGTGAATATTAACTTCAGATCGAAGTAACTACTAACAAATACTAATCAGGCCTAAGGCTAAGTTAGTAAGAAATTCAATAGATTAGGGTAAATTATTGATTGTGTTTAAATAACCAATTATTGTTATCCTATAGTTCTAATTTCTAACTAAAATTTTAAAAATTGATGAGAAAAATATATTTATAAATACACATTAAAAATATAACTCTAACTAAATAAAATGAATAAAATTAAAGTTTCTGATATTATTTATGATCAAGCTTCACTTTAAAACATTTGATCAATTTTCATTAAAAAGTACACGATTGAGATTTCTCAGTGATTGATTCAAACACTTCAAGGGGGAAAATAAATTGATATGGGTCTACTACTTTAAACGATCAAATATATAATAGTATTGCGAGATTTCCCCCCTCCCTACCATTTCCAGGGAAAGGATCCAGAAAGCATTGGAATGATAACGCGAGGGAGGGAATGGGCTTGACCCAATGTCTCGTGCAATTCCAAGAACAAACACTGAGGTAATCCCCCCCGGCTTGTTCTGTTCCTCATTCCTACATTGTAGGGAATGTCGTTGACAGGGAGTAGGGGGGTGGGGGCATCCTCATCCTCGAAGCTTACAACGTTACAGATCCCTCGCTTCTCTACCCTGGTCCCCAATCATCGCGGTGCCAAGCAACGGAAGGACTACCTCGTCTCCTGACGTATTCATCGACAGTCAAATCGTGGAAGCTATACTAAACCATATCTTGTTCTGGTTTGTAGTTAAAATCAATCGTTGATCATTGCCTTATTTTTATCAGTATCGCATCTGTACATTGTATAAAGGGCCTTGGGCTATTTATATTATGTTTGGTGTACCATGTATTACTACCCAATTGGGCTATGCGCAAACATACACTTATATGATAGGAATGAGTATAATTGAATCTAGAATAATGTATAAGTGGCAGTCTAGTCTTATCTGGTTTGTTGGTGACAGGAGAGTCAGGTTTAGAATACGGGTCTGCTATATTTGGGTATCTTATTTCCTAAATTGTTTCTCGCCCTCCCTCCACAAAAACGTGGTTACATTCATAGTAGAAATTTCCCTTCCTCACTCCCTTCCTGTTAGTGTACATATAATTTTATTCTAGAGTTAGTAGGAATATGCGGTTAGCCAAAAACCTTTGTGGCCCCTAAAGTGGTGACTACTTGGCCAATATTATTTGGTCACTACTAATTACCTTAAAATAATTCAATCTTTCAATAGAAAATACTAAGGGCCGGCTGCACTGATATCACATTGATTCTTAAATCAATTTGATCCTAGACCAATGAAAATTTGGAAGGCAACAAAGTTAATTAGGAATCAAAATTTTATTTTACCTGACCATAGATTTGATCAAATAATCAAATAAAACAAATATGGCAACCATGTAGAAAGCATTTTATTAGGAAAAGCTGACTATGAAATGACCTATATCAATACATAAGGTTGGCTATAATGTATAAACTTGAAGTGTCTGGTAGCCTAAGGTGTGTGATATTTATGTATATATTTCACTAAACTACTATTTCAAGCACATTCCTCAAGAAATATGTTTTTAACAATTTTGTAGTGATATTAATAAAGGCAGACAATAAAATATATCCAAGCCTCAACTAAATTGTATTTTTTTTATGATTTGAAAAAGACTAATTATTTCCTGTAGCTGCTTTGGATATCGACAATTACTTTTATATTCATTTTATAACTTAAATAAAATCTGAAGAAACCATAATTGACATAACGCTCTTTAAAATAAGTCACAGTCAAAATAAATATATAAAAATAGAGATTAACTTTAATAATCACTTAAAAAAGAATGCATATACTAATCTGGTTACTAAACCTTATGGATTGTGTCTGCCATCAACAGGATAATCAGGAAATCAAACTGGTTAGCTTGACCAAAGATTTGATTGAGATTGAAGAGCAACCTACATCTGATCTCTGATCAAACCATTAGTATCGTTATTATTGAGTTTTGTATTTTTTTAGCACCAAGTATTACAACCCGTTCGGGTTATAAGCTTAAGTACTAATTATCAGATTGTTTAAGGGATTAGGGAGGTTATATTTATAGGAAATGTACCCGCATTTGCGTGGGAGGAGAGTGTAAAACCGTTTTGGGGGAAACCACCCTCATTACACCCGACTGAGATCAGAACTTCGATATCCCCGTCATCGGCAGTCTAGTCCACAGCTAGAGTAGCGCGTTAGACAACGTGTCCATCGAAGCGGGTGAGTTTGGTATTAATCTTGAAAATAATTATTTAGTCACGAAGAAAGTAATTGTTAATATTTACATATTTTATTTACTCCCCCGCAGTGATACCAGTAAGGGCTATCTACATATTTTCAGCTATATGTTGAATAAGGTAGGTAGATACTACTCAAAAGGAAACAGCATTTTTTGGAGTCAGAGTGAGATCGCATCTAGGAAATAAGCATTTTCATACACCTAGCTGAGATTCTAGTCGAACCCATAGGGGGTAGGTGAATAACAAAGCGGAAAAGTTTTGCCTTAATATCGTAGAGAGGATTGAAAAACAACGTTATGTCTAAATTTGGCACACAAGTCGCCATGGGTTATAAAGTTAAATTCTAATACAATGCCTCAAACCGTTCGTAAACTGGCATGGGAATTTAATACAATATAGTTTGGTTTGTCGGTGATGGAGAGGTCTGGGTTGGATTCACAGTCAGGTGTCTGAGGTTATTCTTTTCACAAATGGTTCCCCACTCTCATTCCTACCAAATTCGGGTACACTCCTTCCATACTCTACCTTATTCATCCTCCAAACATTATCATAAATAATATGTATGAGTATATAACCCAAACCTATAATGAGAAACGGTGAAAAATAAGATATAAAAGAATATACAATTTACACCTGATTTCACAATGCTTAAATATTAAGTATCTTCACCCTCACTGGGGTAATATCTATCAAATATTCAAGAGATAGTTCGGAAAAGCATAATCAATCCTGCCCATGGCATGGATCATTTAATAAATATAATATATTTTTATCACTATTACGTTTAACAAAGCATTTATTAATGGCTTTATTTAAGGGATAATTATGTGTTTAAAATTAAGTGCACTTGTATTAGCTTTGAAAAAAAGGACTAGAACATCCAGTGGCAAATCACAGCATTGTATACCCATCTACATTTCACACAGTAGATATTTATTATTTGACTTCCTTATAGCTGGCAATCCAGCCTTCAGTGAGTCTGACTTCTTAGTATTCGTGGGCAAAGGCTAGGATAAAAATACTAGTCAGTATTTCATGAAAAATAGATTTTAATTTCTTGTATAAAAAATAACTTCTAACAAAAATATATTTATTCAATCAGTAAAAAAAGGAAAAAAAGAAAATGATCTAAATGTGTTGAGTCGTTTTCAATTGATGCCTTCTCAGCTTGTTCTGAACTAACCCTTCGCTCACTGACTACATACATACATTAGCAATGAAGCAATTCGACTACGACTCTGGGAGGGGCAGCTTTTCCTTCTTGTTGCAAATCGGATTAAAAGCAAACGCTAGGCGGGCTGGCGACGGCAGAACAATCTGGCGTGAGTTTGAACGGAAACACAAATGTTTGCAATGAATGACATCGGTGCTTGTGTAGCATTCTACTAACTACACTCCACCTTATTAAGGTTTAATAACCAACACTGGCGTTGGCTACTGTTTGTTTCTCAACAGTAGTCTACGCAGCTCATTTTAATTTCTACTTGCTGTGACACCAACGTCTACAAGAATCCATCGTTACCTTTCTTAGAACGCGAGACTTAGACTTGGTGAAGCTTGATGAAGCAAAGAGCATTTTACTTCAAGTTAACTCCAAGAAGGTAGACATTTGTAAGAGTGAACGGATTATTTGTGAGTCCATAATTTTTAATTTCAAGCCTCTAGAAATACTTTAATGATGGCAGAGTTGAACGTGAACATAGGGTCATATTTTAATTAAGAGGCGGGTTTAAATCTTAGCTAGTTTCACAGATTCTTATTTTAGAAATGAAAAAAAAAAGTATTTGCTTTTATAAGCTCTCTTAATACTTATCATCTTACTGATCCGTTATAGAGACCGAATGATCCAGAGAGCTTCGACCCCCATTGATGATCATAGTGGTGGCCTATGAAGAGCTGAATCTTTGTTTGAATCTTTGTCCAACGCATTGACAGTAGTTTTACATAGGTGATTTTAACCGTAGTTTCAGAATTATTGTCTCAAGCCAATGTTCTAATCTATCCTCTTCATTCCTACAAGTTAGACTCAATTGTTAGTAACTTTTATGTCAAAAGTACAATTAAAACTGTATCACCTATGCTAAGTCATGGTTACCTTATAACAAATATACAAATAATAAAATAATTAGAAATATCTAAGGGCATTAATCACTGTCTAAATTGATCAGATGTAGATGAATATTTTTTAGTGGACTTCCCTTGGGTGCATTTTTTTACTTCCATTATATCATACTAACCATATAGGAATTAATTGAAAAGTTTTAAAAAAAGTAGAGATATTTGGAAATGTCCCTTCATTTTGTCGGAGGAAAAATGGAAACCACCCTTTGCACATCCAACAGGGATTCGAATACTCGCATACTTCTGATTGGCAAACCCGACAAAACCTTATTAACTCTTCAGTTCCTACAATGCGGGTATATTCTTGTAAAAAAAAAGGTTATTTCCTCAAGATGGGCAGAACTCAGCTAGGAAAACAGGTTTAATTTAAGACATTGGAGCTTGAAGACATATCTAGACTACCCTGAGTAACAGGACTAAACAGTGAACACATAATTGTCAGCTATGGGTATCAATTGGGAGCCAAACCCTGTGTTTCGTTTGGCAGTAAGTTTCCGTCAAGAGTTTTCACACATCTATATTTTTAATTTTTGATTGATTTTGACTCCATTATTTAACTATAGCTAATAATAGAAAGAGGGCATTAAATTTAAGGGTTATTAGATTGGTTTTGATCATATTTCTAAACACTATAGTCTTAGACCTTTGAAAATGGTTGCACTAAAATATATTTTCAATAATTAGTAGCGTTTTGGTCTCAAATATAAAATCACTATCAAAATTCTCAATGCTCCCAATTGTTTTAATATATTGACTTGAATAAAATTGTATTTAATATAAAATCTGCACCAGGAGGCATGCGGGGAATATGTCAAGCTCTTCTAGTCTGTTTTGCCGGTGACATGGAGATCGAAGATTAAATCCCAGTTGAGTATTCAGAAGGTATTTTATCTTAAATAGTTTCCCCCTCTACCATCATGCCAAAGTGGACTAATTTCCTACAAATTCTACTTTCTTCATTTTTACTCCATCTGTATGAATAGGTGGATAGCCCTCACCCCAAACCTTCCTCCTTCAACCATTCCATTCTTGTCTTACTATCCATTTGGGACATCCGTATTTTAAAATTTACAAAGTAGGAGGGGATAAAAAGCATAATTTATATAAAATGAATAACACAGTGTACCGCACAGACTTTCTCTCACTTTCATCTTAAAATAAAGACATTTACAAATAGCTTGTGATATCTCTGTTCACAAAAGAGCATAACCATCAAATAAAATGGTCAAGTTCCAAAGAAATATATATGTTTGCTTATAGCTTAAAAACTATTGGTTTGATAAAAATGTATTCTTCACAAAATATTTTTATTATTTAATATCACCACTACTTCACAATAATAAGTTATTTCGTATCTTAAATAATTGTGGATAAATAATCAAAATTGGAAATTTCTGCTCGTGTAAATTAACCTTAAAATCATATTCATGAGATAATGAGAATTAGCCTTTTGGTTATAAGTTATTGCTGCGATACTAAATTTAATCAAAAATCGTTAGATTAAATTTTGACAAAATCGATTTTATTTCTTTTTGCCTTTCAGTAAGCTACCCTTAATTTAAGGTTGGATATCTAATTTCGAAAACCCTTTGGAGTGACCTTATGAAAACTCTAGATACAAGTTTTATCACAATCGACGTTAAGTTTTTAGCTCTACGCCAAGACACACGCAGGCAGACGGAATAGTGAAAATAACTACTTCGGTTTCAGGAGTCATGGAACGTCGGTGTTAATAACAATTTTAGTTATATATATATATATATTTATTTTTTTTGTCGATCAAAATACTTCTTTCCCCGAAGGGTCAAGATAGAGAAAAGAGAACAAGTTTTCCAGCCTTTTTGTAGAGAGTGATTGGGAAGCCATTTAAGGAAAGAAATATCTTAAGTAAACCTAGCTGGGAAAGGAAAACCGACCTCTTCACCACTGAAAATTCCCCTTCTATGGTGAGAGTACCCCTTCAGACCACGTGCACCCGAAAGCGGATAACACCCATTGGTTTTCGCCGTGTAGTTTCACAGTCTACTTGTATGGAAAGCCAAGTATACTCCGAAGAGTGTTATTTGTATGTAGCTGAGAGAAAGAAAACAAGCAAAGTGAATTGTGTGCACCGGAGTATGTGTATATGTACCAGGATGTATTGTTTACCGATCCAGCCCAGCCTCCTAAATAAAACGGTCTGGGATAAACAAACAAACAAACCAGTAAAGACTAGCTTTCTCGTGGAATCCCAGACATCTCATGTGTGTGTGTGTGTGTGTGTGTGTGTGTGTGTGTGTGTGTGTGTGTGTGTGCCTATGTAAAATACACATACACGCTATATTAATGGTATTAATGGGTAAGTTTTTGCTTGGATTCACATACATAAGATTGTAGCAAAAATCCTCACTTATATAATTTCACGGTTGACATAACCCTTTTGCGCGGGGAATGATTTTGTTTATTACCAAGTCTAACACCCTGTGAAGGCTATACGCGTATATGATAGTTACTATAACAGGGTAGGGACAAGAACGAAAGCATTTGATAGGTATTCAGTCCATATTGGCGCAGAAAGAGAGTGGGAAGCCATGTAGAAAAATCACGATAGATCTGAACGGGATTCGAGCATCGATGTTTCCATCTTCAGCAGGCTAGTCTAACACGAGAATAATGTCTTAGACGATTCAGCCGCTGAATAGGGATAGTTATTATTATCATTAATATCATTATTATTACTACTTAATATACATTTTCTGAAATGACTGGTTGTACCATTACACGACCTAAATACTAACTTAATTCTAGAATAGCCCAAACACCTAAAGATGTTAGGTGGAAAATTATACTTTGATTAAATCTTACGTATGCACACAAATACATTCCAAGTTTTCAGGATTACACTTAAGTTCTTGTATTGCAAGGGCATTAACATAAGAAAAAATATTAAATTAGTTAGACTAAATTAATAAGAGCCTGTTATTTTCTAACATTCACGTACGACTGCAGTGCTTAGTGGTTGAATACAAATATGTAATTAACTACAGGGTTTCCCCGGTTTGCTGTAGACCAGATAAGCTAGCATTTCAATAATATAACTAGGCTCTTAAGGGTGCTACATGGGGGGGACATTGAGACGCGTTGCAGACGTTTAGTAATCCTGCTTTATTTAAGAAGTGTTTGGATATTTTAAAATATGGTTTTCGACAAAGTTTTGGCGAAATTTATCAACAGGTCTCTAGCCAGTTTTTAATTATTTTTTTTTTTTAAGAATTTCTATGACACTTTAAAAAATGTTGTACTTCTGTGATTAAAGTAATAGGCTAGACCAGGAGTCCCCAACCCTATGCCCGCGGGCGCCATGGCGCCCACTGAGCCTTTTGCGTGTCTGCCCGCCACTTTTTGACCACAGCTGAAACGTTCTTGACTAATAGTTTTAATCTGTCACTTTTCCGACAAAAATCAAGTTTGTGCTTATCTTTAGGTATGCTGCTCTCAAGAAGTTGGTGATTGAAAGCCCTCCTCTTTCCAATCCCTCCCACTCATCTCTCTTTCTTTGGCGGCTCATTTACAAAGTGTACTTTTACTCGGAAATACCATTCTACTCACTAATACCATGCTAATACCTCCTATTTACTTTGTAAATTTCTAGGCCTCTATCAAATAAAGTCATATTTTGACAGGGTAACGGCAGTAAATTTTAATAAAATGCGGGATTATTTTATTGGGTTCTATTACTAAGCTATCAACATCATTATTTTTCACCTTGAAGTAAGTAGCCACCTAGACTCTCCCCTTTGAAGGAAGGGAGGAAAAGGAAATAGATAATCTTTACCACACTCTTTTACTAGAATACACTCTTTTAGTTTATTGTTTTCAGAAAGGTAAGTTGAGGCTGACAATAAACAGTCGCTGCTGGTCGTGTATTTATTTGTGAAATTGTATAGATATACAGGTGTTTAAAATATTAACATCCATCCAAATAATGTATTGTCTTGTATGTATGTGAGCTAATTATTTGTTTTTATTATTATAATTATTAGTAAAACTACAATATTTTTATTTAACTAGTAAATCATTTTTATCACCCTATAATCAAATGTTTTGAATATTGTAATTTTGTGCGTGAAAATGGATGAACCTTATAGTTAAGAAGATAAGCGAAGAGGTAAAATAGCAAAATTTCATCTAAGTGCTAGCCGTCAAATAAAACAAAAATAAATAAAATAAAATAGATAAACTTGTTTAGTTTAAATATTATTTTACACTTAAAAACAAACAACAAAATTTTGGAAAATGCCCTAAGGACTTTTTTGCCCTAAGTTCGATCTGTCTCAATGGCCAAGTTAAGGCATGAGATCTAGTATGAGATCTTATATAGGCCATTTTCAGCATGAATCTTGTGGATTTAGCTACAGTTTGTACAAAAACAAATATTTAACGTTCGATTTAGAAGTTAATAATATAACAACTAAAAATTATTTAAAATGGAAAAAAGTATTTGTAATAAAAAAGTAAAAGAAATTATAAATGAGCAAATAGAAATTGTTCAGTGACCCTCCCGTTAAGTGGCGCCCAGGGAACGTGCCATATAATGCCATACCCTAGCTAAAGTCTGTTCAGCGTAGGAATTGTTTTCTGAAAGGCCTTTTTCCCTACTCAGAAAGCTATTATATAGTAGGATTTTGGTAGGAAAAAAGACCTTTCAGAGAGTAATTCCTACCGTGAATGGAATATAGACCATGGGTTTCCAAGCTGGGCGTCGCGCCTATAAGGAAAATCTAAAACTTATAATGTATAGTGAACTGCAAAATGCAAATTTTCAATACGTGTATTCATACATATTTTAAATACGGTAATAAATCATACATATGTTTTGCCATTATGAACAAATTGTACACATGAGATTATGTAAAGCAAAAATATGACTACTATAGTTACCTCTCATTCATGTCTGTAATTTTGTATTGTTATATTTAAAAGAATACAATCTAGTAATGTAAATTAAAATTTTATTTTTAAAAATGCCACCAAATCGAATTTGGACATTTTTTTCAAATATTGGGTGCAAGGGCGACGCACGGAAATTCTGACATTTGAAGGGCGGCGTGGTCTCAAAGATTTGTGAGCCCCTGCCATAGATCCACACCTGAATTTGTTTTGTGATACGAGTGTAATGAACATGATTTAAATTTGTTTAGTGATATATTGTGGAAATATATTGAACATAATTTTACTAAACTTTGTAGGTCTTTATGCGTGGTAAACATGATTTGCATTTATTTTGTGATATACGTGTATTGAACATCATTTTTCTAAACTTTGTGGTATGTGTGTAGTGAACATAACTTTTTTTTGTGTTGTGATGTAATGTATAATGTAAATATATTTTAACAGGTGATAAACTTTTTTGAACATTATTTTACTAAGCGTTGTGGTATGTGTGTAGTGAACGTGATTTTCCTGTGTGTTTGGATTTATGTATAATATACATAATTTTCCTAAAATTTGTGATTTACGTGTAATGAACACGTTTTTCCTTTGTATTAGGATATAGGCCCTACATGGTATGGCCATGGTTTATTTTGTGAAATGATCTACGTATAGGGAACACAATTCTCCTAAACTTTGTGGTATACGTGTAGTGAACATTATTTTCCCCTATTTTGTGATCTAGGCCTACATATAGTGAACAGAATGTTTCTAAGCTTTGTGGTATACGTATAGTTATTCATACCCGACTGTGATTTGAAAACCAATGTTCTCGTCATCAGCAGGCCACGACGATGATAACACGAGAATGAAGCCTTAGACCAGTGTTTCCCGCATTGGGTGATACCGTCCTTCAGGGGGTATTTTTGATTTTGTGAGATGGTAAAATAATCGCAAGGAAGTTGTATGGCAGTCTATGGGTTTTTACTGATATTGCGGGAATAATTTTATGCTAATAAATAAAGGTTATAATATAACATTTAACAAAAGGGTCTTGCATTAAATACTGTGCTTTGTTCTTTAATTTGGACATTATGATCAATTCCTTATGTTTATAACCATTTAAAATAAATTATGTTCTAACGTGTGTTTTATTCATAAGAATTATAAATTATGCCACGTAAAAAGTGCACTTATTTGTTATCATGTTTTTTTCAAACTAGGAAATATTGACCAGTTGGCAAGATAGCATTTCTGCGTGGTTATTATCATTGATTTTAGTATACATATTACATTTAACTTGGGGTTGGGGGCTGTAGCAGCATCAAATTCTCAGAAGGAAGCAAGAGGCTAAAAAAAAGGTTGTGGAATTACTGCCTTGAACCATGCAGATAGTGAAGTCACATATAGTTAACATTACATTCCTTCCTCAGATGTGTACATATAGTGGGCATTGCCTCCCTTCATTAGGTGTACAGTGTACACATATAGTGAACATTGTTACTTTTCATTAGGTGTACACATATAGTGGACATTGTTACCTTTCATTAGGTGTACACATATAGTGGACATTCCTTATATAAATTTATTTCTAGATTTATATTTTAATTCAACTTTTGTTAGGTTGTAAAAATATATTGAACACTACTTCCCTTGATTAGGCTCTCCACATAGAGATTAAAACAAACACATTTTACTTGATAGTAAATATAAAGTGAAAGCTATTTTAATCACACAGCAAAAAATTTTTAAAAAAATTTATATAACTTATGTAAAAACTATATCCACACACGATTATTGATAGCTATTGTAATATATATTTGTTAGCTTAGAAGTATTTTGAAATATACAAAATAAGCAATAATATATAAAAATCGAAATAAATCAAAACACAAGCATAATATTTCGTAATTATTTTGTGGGTATAACTAATAAGTAATTTTAACAGTCACGCTTACCCACACCATCTTAGCTAATATTATTGATAAAGACATGTTATAAAGTTGTAATATAATAGTTTTAACTACAGCAACTAGAAACCAAAATATTGTAAAACAAATAGCTAAACGTTTTATACAATTAAAGTTTCCTCCACCACTTACCTTTAAAATTGGAAATAAAGGTAATTGTTATGCAAATCTTACACATTTAAGTGCTGCTAGTTTTGCCTTTAAATAATGATTGTATTCCCTAATAATACAATAGTCACACTAAAGGGGAAGAAAATGGAAATTAGCAATCAGAGGTATTATACCCTCATTTGTGTGAAGGAAGAGTGAAAAATAATCGAAGGAAAAAAATCTCAGAGCACACGACTGGAATTCCAACCCCAACCTACCCATCACCTGTAAATCAGACTAGATGAAAAAGATGATTTTGTTCGCGTGCCCACTGGAGAGGGCTATTATTTTTTTTAGTCATGGTTTTATAAGATGTTTAAACAAAAGATTTAAAAGATTTCAAGCTACTGTCCAGCTGGGATTTACCCAAAGTGTCAAATGATCTAAGACGTCACTTTAGCAATAGAATTGGTTGCCAATGACATGGAGATTAGGGCTCGAATCCCGGTCTGGTGTATAGAGGGGATTTTGTCCTGAATGGTTGATTTCCATTCACTCTCCACGTTAATATGGGTACAATTCCCTTAGCATTAAACTTTTCTTTTCCCGAACATATTAGCGTATTAATTAGTGGATATGCAAATAATCCACAACAAGTAGTTTGATGGTTGTGGAAAATTAACCTAAAAAATGCAATATTTAGATACAAATCTAAAAAAATAAAGCTATAAGTAGTTAATTATTTTATGTACAGGAATATAAATCACGATTTAACATACAAGAGCAGCATTGCCAGCAACTTGAAATAGTAATGTTCTTATTTCTTTTTAACAATTCGATCACTGTTTAAATTTGGAAGTAGATTGGTTGTGTGTCAAGCCAGTGAGCTGTTCTGAAATATAAACCAAAAGAGTGGCAAATATATCGCTTTTACTGGTGAATGTATCATCCCGGCCTTGAGTGAGAAGTCTTTCGTCCTTCTTTCACTTATCTGTTACGAAATCAGAGGAAGAAAGATAAGTAAAGAGAAGAGGTGAAATTTTTTTACTCCCAAAAGATGACGAGGTACCTGCCTATGTAGCAACCTTAGCTAATACATTCCATAGAACTCAATGAGACATAATTATTTTGGGAATTTATTTTCAAATCTATCTCTAAACACACTCGTTGTCTGGAAACATATCTTACACCTTTAATTCATTAGGAAGAAACGCTACCGAATTGTTCTTAAAAGGTTTTATTAATAGATCCATCACCAACTAAATATACTTTGAGTTTGGTCGGAAGAGCAGCTTAGAAAATTTAAACACATTTATTTCCGTCAAACCTTGATAACATTTTACTATATTGTTTGTGTGATTATATAGGTATTTATAATATCTATCGAAACTTTCAACTGCAGATAACATTAAATGATGTATAAATACATTAAAACTATTTTTGTGAGTGTTTTATCTACCAGATACTGTTTTAATTACCAAAATCAGGGTATAGTTAAGATAATCAATGACATGCTTTGGTTCAATTCTGAGTTGTACATCTTAAGGAAATACTATATTTGCACGAAACTGGCCTCATGTTATAGTGGTCAGAAGTAGATCTAGTATCCACTATTCACAACTACACCCCCTACCTTCCTCAAGATGCTGGTCAGACATTTTTGATAGGCTAAGTCATTGTTGTGACTTAACAGCTCCTTACGATTTTATCACTTTAGGCTCTTCACAAAAGAGTCACCCAAAGCTCTGATTGGCGGATCGTGTGTGTGCGTTTGTGAATATTGGGTTTATCATAGTAGACTCTGCACAATGATGTCTGGCGTCGTGCGGATGTACAACACATGCACGGGAAGCCCTATACTTGGATCATGAGGTGTGCTTCCGCTCCTTGTACCGGTTTGCGGTTGTTTCCTCTCTAAAACAACTGGTGTTGTGACTTCAGACCTTTCATGTGCACCGCTCTCCACTCTCCTTCATTACCAAGGCCTAGTTCCATTCTATATTCCCTCTTACATTCTTTATCCAGACCATACCCTCACATTAAGCCTGTTTACATTTTCCAGCCAGATCATGCTCTAAATAGTGAGGTATATATTAGGATTGAGGTTAAATAAATAGTATACCTTTTCAACAAACAGAAGATTTTGGGTTCATCTCTCTTGCACATATATGATCTCTAAATCTTAGGATTGGAATCGAGGTTAAATAAATATAATACCTTAATTAAGTACATATATATTCTTAAGATTGATATATAAAAATATTTTTTTTTGCTTAGCTCTTTCTTTATTTTGCACAGATATAGTATTTAAATCTGTCTATGACACAGTCTGTTCCCACGTCACCATTTATAAAACTCAAACCTGTCCCATCTTAGATATGTAAGTCCCGTTGCGAGAAGTTAAACCGACGTCTGTACGCACAACCAAAGTTTTTCCCCGCTAGGAGCATTCTTCTCACAAGTTTGATCTCGACAATGTTGGGTTTATCGGAAGCATCACTGTCACTTTCTTATTCCTTCTACCCTCTAAAACAAACCACATTTTAAGTCTTGAACTTCTCAAACTACCGCAAGAGCTTGACCCGGTCGTATTCATTCTTCTCGACGCGGTCCAATTCCACGTGCATCTTGCCTTCATACAGAAGGTCTTCCTCGGGATACTCAACGTGCCGCACGCGCAGGATCTTAGGACTGTTTCCCTTCTTCAGTTTGGAGATGGGAGAACAAGTCTCGGTGGACTGGCTGGTATCGGGACAATGACCTCCCAGCCAGTGTAATGATCTGTTACACGGTTTTATGTACTCGCACTCGTCCTTCCTAGTCGTTCCCTGTCACAAATTTACAATCCCAACAAATCCTCTAAGCAGTACCCCAATTGTCTGAACATCTCTAATTCGGTGAAAATCTCCATCGCGTGAAAATGTATATGGTTAGTGAGAGTGGTGGCGGACGTTGTTTTCCCCTCCCTTGACAATGTTGGCTGCATCTATCCACAAATTGTGTGGCGAGTTAAAAACTAGTCATTTGAAGTAGGCACTATCTCCCAAACACGTGATAATATTCTATAGAAGATACACATTCGGGTGTGATATCTTCCCAAGCTACTTGACGTAGAATCCTCCAGTGATAAGTTTACTTGTAGTAGAAATGTCCTAGAATCGATTTAGATGACTTTACCTACCTTGACCAGTTCTACTGACCAGTTTGCAGTAAACCCTTTTGCGAAAACGTCCTTATATATACTGATATTAACGATATATATTACGTTATACTTGTTCGGCGTAGGGTCGATCTTTTAGCATGCAGATGAATGGTACTTAAGAGACTCTCATCCTTAACGTATATCGGTCTCATCTTGATAGTCGAGTGTACTGTAAAATAATCATACTATCAGACTTTATAAATTCACTGTATATCGAACACACGCCTAAATGATTTAGTGTATTAACTAGACATTTTGATCAAAAGTGTGAGTGCATTTGAATAACAAGGCTTAACTGTAGAGTAGCTATCATAGCTCCAGGCCTGCAGGCTTGCATAATAGTGATTTTCCGGACTTACGTGACATTTTGGAGCATAAGAGTTTTATTAGGTTAGGCAGGTATTTCAATTTTTTTTCATGGTTTATATACTTTAACAATAGATAATACTCTTTCTCAAAATTGTTTGTACTCTTTTTATCACTTTTTATCAAGGGCGCAACTGTTTCTAGAATTTGCATACTTTCCACCTTTTCATCTTCAGCACGTTGTTTGTGTAGTAGCTGCTCACAAAAGAATGGATTGATTGCCTTAATATAACTATGTTCGGCTGCCACGCTTCTTCACAAATTATAATTGGATTTCCAAAATGATTATACAATTTCTCCTTATTCTATTTTCGATCATAAGCCTACTCACCTGATCCTTGGAGGAACTCTTGCAAAATAGTGTGGAAATCTTAGGTGTTAGAGGGAGATATTCGTTTTCTTCAAGATACAAGCATGTTCTGAGAAATTCTTCAATTTTTGTTTCGTTTTCGGGATGTCCAAGGTTTGTCTCTTTATTTAAATCAGATTTAATTTTTAGTATTGATATGGAATTTATCTACTACCGCGGAAATTTTTGCTGCAGGACCGGTGGTAGACACAATCTGCCGCAAAAAGATCATATTGTTCTAAATATTCCAATCACTATTTTTCTTCTAAAGACCAACTGTCACTATTTCTTTCTTCACAAGCAAAGGAGGACGTCTTAACAGAAATGTATTCTGATCTGCTACTAGTGGGTTAATACCTTTCATTACTGAAATCCACAAACTTTGTACAGAAAGGGCAGTCCATTTTGCTATTGAAGCGCTGAACTTATAAACTATTGCTTCTTTTTGGACTTGATTTCTCTCCTTCTTCATTGTTCTTTCATGAGTTTTATATGCCTATGTCTTTTTTGCTTATAAGTCGTTGATGGCAAGAAGAATGCACATTTTCACCGAAGCAAGCACTAATATTGTCACATTCTAGTTTGCTATAATTGTTTATTCCAGTAGCACCTCTAACTTGCCTTAGAACAACTAAATCGCCAGTTTCACTATCTTTCTTGCCTTTTAACACTGTTATCTCTGTAGGCTAACTTTTTCCATCCAATATCTTTAAATCCGTTTCAAAGTATGCATGAAACAGGCAAAAAAAATCATTACAATTTGCCATTTTTCAACACTTTCAAACCTAGAAATAACTTAAGAATCAAAACGAGATTTAAAAACCTTCTAAAATCATGTGTAACACGAGTGACTTTATTTTTTTTCAAATCACTGCCACGCTAGTTGGCCATTTTGAAAATGTACAAAATGGCAACTTTCTCTTAAACGAATTTCGTCAAACTTTTTATATGTTATTAAATAGGGCGTTCCAAGAGGGGTGCCGCTGCAATTTCTTGTGTTGCAATTTATCCCGGGTTAAAACTTAGTTTTCCTTGACTATAACTAGTTTTTCAAAAATATTATTTCCCTCTCTCCTTCAAAACAAGAGTCGTAAATTTAATTTAAATGCAGCATTTATCAGAGTAATTAAGCGGATAACACTGACAAGTAAAAAGACGCGTTGCACACACTAAACAATATTTACATGTTCTATTAGAATTATAATACAAGGCCATAGCCGGGGGAGTTTGGGGGTTCAAACCCCCCGAAATTTTATGAACAAAATATACATGGCTTTATTTATGGTTCAAACAATATAAAAATTAAAATACAAGTAAAATTAGGGGGTTGTGTTACAAAAAGCACTTCAGATAGCTTCTAGAGGTGTTTAATATTTAGAAATTTTCCTAGTTATCAGCAGTTAAGAGGTTATGTTGCCATAAAAAAAACACTTCAGATAGCTTCTAGAGGTCTTTAATATCTAGAAATTTTCCTAGCCTTCGGCAGTTTGGGGGTTATGGTGCCATAAAAAGCACTTCAGATGGCTTCTAGATGTGTTTAATATTTAGAATTTTTCCTAGCTTTCAGTAGTTAAGGGGTTATTTTGCCATAAAAAACACTTCAAATAGCTTCTAGAGGTGTTTAGTATTTAAAATATTTCCTAGCCTCTAGCAGCTAAGGGGCTATGTTGTCATAAAAAGCACTTCAGATAGCTTCTAGAGGTGTTTAATATTTAGATATTTTCCTAGCCTTCGTCAGTTAAGGAGTTAAGTTGCCATTAAAAACACTTTAGATAGCTTCTAGAACTGTTTATCGTTTAGAATTTTTTATATTTTCCAGCAATTTGGGGATTTGCCCACCAAACCC